>CATKHJ010351129.1:0-10663 GCA_949750685.1 Vernicia montana | reverse complement strand
TTATTATTATGACATCATTTTCTGCATCATTAATATCATGACATCATCGCCTGCATCATTAATGTCATTTTGATATGCAAAATAAAGTAAAATACTAAAAATATTTTATAATTTATTTATAAATTGTTAGAATTATTTATTCTTCAAAATAAGTAATAATATTATTAAATTCTCAAGAACTGAACCAAAATTTGAGTTTAAATAGGTAAAATAACTTTAAGAAAATAGAATTATCATTATGCCTATCCATGCCCTAGGACCATCGCAGTTGTGAAGTTGGGCTGTGACATCTTGTACATAATTTTCAATATAGTTCTGGGAGTGTTATCTATTCTCATTGCAATCCTAAGTTTTTCTTTAAGTTCCTCCAGACATAATCTATCTCCACTCCTATATCATTTTTTAGAAACCATGTTCATAATCAATACCAAATTGATTATGGATTATATTACCGGCCCAGTAAGCAACGATGCATGGTGAATTTGACATGATTTATGACTACATGAAATAATTAAAAACAAAATTTATTATTAATATTCAAGTTATATCTTCTAATTATCATGATGGATATAATATCAAATTATTACATTTATAAACGCATAATAAATTAAAAATTATATACAAAAATAAATATTAGTTAAATGAGCACGTCATAAAATTATCATGTGAAAAAATTATAATAATTTAAAATTATTAAGTATTACATTATTGTTTTTTTTTTCCAAATTTTAGTAAATTTTATTTTTGATATACAAAAAATTAATGCATTTTTTCTAATGTTGTTATTGTATAAATTATATTTATATTATTAAAAATACATTATTTGAAAATTTTATATAATTTTATTTTGTATACACTGAAAATTATTGATGTTTTGACTAAAAAAAATAGATATATTAAAAGATATCTAAAGTAAATAATTTTGAACTCAGATAATACGAAAAGTGAATAATATTGAAAATTAAAATTACAAATTACTAGAAAATTAAATATCAAATTTCTACCATGCATGAAAATTTTATGTATAACAATTATTTGTAGTACTAATTTTTTTGTCCGAATATTGATTGAAACTTTATTATTATTTTATTAAAGATACATATATAAAATCTTTTATAATTTTGAACTTTAAAAAATAATTTTTTTTCTATTTTTAAAGCTTCAAAATATTAAATTTATATAATATATAAAAAGTAATAATTTTGATTAATTAAAATTTTTACATACATTTATATATTCTTATGAGATGATAATTTTGAAAATTGAAAACTAATTTTTACTATTTGTAATACTTGAAAATATTAAATTTATATATTATAAATATAAAATTTAATAATTTTAATTAAATAAAATTTTTAAAAGCAATTATATATCTTTATAAAATGATAAAAATTAAATAAAATTGTAGCACTTATATATTTGTTTATTTTTAACTCATGAAACAATAATATTCTAACTTCCCTACAAATAAAATATACGCTAATAAAAAATTTTTAATAATACTTTTAGAAATATATATAGATAAATTTATCTTACATATAAATGTTTTTACTAATTTCCTACATGTATACACATATATATACATTTTTATTAAGTTTATATATACTCAAACATTAGAAATTCATAAATTCTACATAAAAATTTATACATATATGCAAATATTTAAACATAAATTTTACTTGAATAAAATTAATATATTTATTAACTTTATCTATACACAAACATAAATTTTACTTGACTAAAATTAATATATTTATTAAGTTTATCTATACAGCCAATATAAATATTAGAAATATTTTTTTTACACAAACATACATTTTTATTAATTTTATCTATACACAAACATTAGAAATTAATAAATTCTACGTAAAAATTTATACACACATGCAAATATTTAAACATAAATTTCACTTTACTAAAATTAATATATTTACCTTAAGGAGCTTGCTATTTCTTCCAATACAAAAATTTTTAGACAAACGTCACTATTATTTTCTACAATAACACAAAAAAAAAAAATTTAGTCAGTAACCTATTAATAAAAAAAAATTAGTTATTTAAAAAAAAATTGAAAATACATAAATAATTAAAAAATAAAGAAACAAACAACATAAAATATTACAAAATATATGTAATAACTAAATAAAAATAATAACAAACTATATTATTATTTAAAAGTAATAAAAATAAAAACAAAAATATATTATTTTCTAAAACTATATTATTATTATTACTATTATTATTATTATTAAAATTATTTTCGTCATTATATTATTTTCGTTATTTAATTCTTATTTTCATTATTATTATTTTCATTATGATTTCTAATTTTCATTATTATTATAATAACAAATAATAATTTTAATTTTAACATAATAACAACAAAATTTAATAACTATTTAAAAATTTAACATAATAATAAAAATAACATTTTAACAAATATTAATTACACTTTTAACATAACTAACATTTAATAACATACAAAATAATAACAAAAAATAATAACTTGAAAATTATATAAAAGATAACTTAAATTATTAACATACTCATAATTAAAAAATAACATACTTAAACTAAATATTATTAACATATTAACTTAAATTATCAACATACTAACAAAATTTTAAGAATTATAACAAAACATTTACCTTGTTTAGTAGTCCAACAAAATATTTAACTATTTTTTAAAATGAAGAATAAAAAAAAAATTATTCAAGGTAGATGAAGTTTGAGAAGTGATGAATGAAAAGAAAAAGAAGTGAGTTTTTAACGAAGGAGGATGGGAGTACTTAATATTGGTGGTTGATTACTTACTGAGCAGGGGAGTGGGAGGTTGCTTGTGTAGAGAAGAGAATCAATTCTCTCTGCCTGCATGCGAGCATTTTTTTTTTTAAAAGAAAATTATCACATACTGAAATCGCCACTTTAACTGGTGATTTTAGAGACTGTGTTCCACGCGTCAGCCTACAAAGAAATTGCCACTTAAAGTGGCGATTTTACTTTAAAGATATCGCTACTTTCAGTGACGATTTTAGAGTGCCTAAACTGGCACTCTGCATAGCCACCTTCATATATATATATATAATCAATATCGCCATTTAGACTGGCAATGGCACTCTACATAGCCACCTTCATCTATTTAGACTAGCAATGGCACTTTGCCTGCATTCGAGCATTTTTTTTTAAAAAAAAAAATTAGAGAGAGAGAGCCTACAAAGAAATTGTCACTTAAAGTGGCGATTTTTCTTTAAAGATATCGCCACTTTAAGTGGCGATTTTAGAGTGCCTACACTGGCACACTGCACCTTCATATATATATATATATATATAAATAAAAAAAAAATCAATATCGCCATTTAGACTGGCGATTAAGGTGCACATCACAAATCGCCAGTTTGAATGGCGATTTCCTGCACAGAATTTTCAACTCCCGTCCACCTGGCACAAAATAGCATATATAGGGAAATATTTCCCAACTTAGCTCATATAGGGAAATATTTTTTTTTTTTTTACATAATTAGGTAAAAACCCCATGGAATTCAATGTAGCTTTCGATATATATATACACACACACACATACACACAGAGAGAGAGAGAGTTTCAACCTTTGTCAATTATATTAATAATCATCTTCCATCAAGAATTCCAACAAATTAATTAAAATGGCTAAGCGTTTCAAGCTTAAGCTGTCTCATGTTAGACCTTCATTTCAAATATGTCATTCCAAATTGGAAACTGATCCAATCCTAGTAATTTACAAACTATCACCTTTTAATCTTAAAGCTCTCGATATCAATTACCCTAAATTCCCTAACCCACCACCAACAACACCTACCAAACGCCATGCCTACAGGTACCCATCAAGATCACTCGCATACTACTTAGCCGATTTAAGTATCGAATCCCCAGATTTTTCATGGAAGAACGTAGGCTTGAGGCACAATCCACTTCCTTGTTCTCTCTACAGTATCAAGAAACAACACTAAAGCAAGTATGAGAAATTAGTTTACACATATAAAAGAAAAATAAGAAAAGGTGAAAGACAAAAATAATAAAAAAAACTGAAGTTTAGAACATGGGTTTGTGAGGCCTCGGCAGAGCACCAGTCCAATCCGCTAAGGGAATCGAAATGCTCTTCGGGAGAAACTCCACGACTGGAACCCGCTATGAATTCGAAAAATTAGATTTTGTATTATGACATTGTAAAGGGAGTCGCTATGAGGCCTCGCCCTAGCACCGGTCCGATCCGCTAAGGGAATCGAAATGCTCTTCAGGAGAAACTCCACGATTGAAACCCGCTATGAGTTCTGGAAAATTAGATTTCGTATTTTGGCATTGTAAAGGGAGTCGCCACTTTAATTTTATTTATTTTTATTGGGAAAATTGAAGGAAAACCCAAATGAAATTGACTCCAGATTATTTAATTAATCCCACTAGAAAAACACTAATCCACAAGTGACCAACGAGGGCACAGAAATCAGGTTTTAGTAATAAAAAGTAAATTTCTTTAGTTTGGTTGAAAGTGCAAAATAACTTTATAAAAAGGTGACTTTGGGTATGCATAAACATGGATAAAGATGATGAATGAAATAGTTATTAATGATGCAAATATTATATAAATGACAGTTATAAAGGAATAACTAAAAATAAATTATAAAACTTATAAGATAGAAAGGATCTTTTCTCTAGCCCTTATGGGTACTAGGAAAAGTACATATTCCTCCATTAATTTAATAAAGGAAATTCATAAAGATATATAAGTAATAAAAGAGAGGTAAATGAAATATGAAGAGGGAAAATATTATTTAAAATATTTTGGAGTTGATGTCTAAAAGATTGGCATGCCTGCGTATCCCTTTGAATGAGAATCAAACCCCACGCAGTTCTTCCTTCTTGCGAATGAGAGGTTTTGATAAAAGTTGATTTGGTTTATTAATTTAATTCATATTTTAAATTAATAAAGTTTAGACCCTTTCAGTTTTAGATCAAAATAAGGTGCAATAAGATGACAAATTCTAGATCTGAATTTAGAATTTAAAATGCAAGAGAAAGGGATTATACCTTTACTTTTCTCGGCTTTCTTACGAATGTGGCTAGTTTAACTCCAGATCTGAGCTCCACTTTGGATTGGAAATTCCATAATTGTAATTGAAGATAATAATAACTTTAAAATAAAATAACTTTTGTAGGTGATGGATTTGGATATGGAAAAGTAATTTTTGGTATTGAAAATAACAGAGTTTTTGATTATAAATCAGTATAATTTCGGTTTTCGATTTTTCCGTTTGTTTTCTGAAGGAGGTGGTGCTGTATTTATAGGGAAGGGGTGGTCCAGAGGCGACCGGTGGACCGGCGGCACTGCGGCATGCAAACGGTGCCACTTGCCACGCGGCACGCCAAGCGTGCCACCTAGGCTAGCGCCGGCCTGGTTCGGCCCATCGCCCGGGTTGACCCAATTTCGCACTGATTTGGTCCGTTTTGGCCCTTTTCTGATTCGATTTGAGTCCGATTTGATTCTATGATTTCGTAACTGAAAATCGATGGTCTGAAGGTGCAATTTTGATGGTTCACAGTTGCCCCCTTATCAGATTTGGCCGGTCAAAGGCCGAATCTGATAAGCATGAACTGGAAGGGTTTTGAAATCATTCTAAAAAAATTGAAAATCCTTATCTGCTTTTGGAACTATGATAAGATGCCATGTCTGTTTCTGGGCTTTTTCTGACTCTTTTTTCTATTTTTCTACCATTTTTGAATTTTTGAAGTTTTTATAATTTCGGAAGATTCTGAATTCCAATTGAGACCCTGTCTGTCCCAGGAGGTAGATAAAAATCATATGAACCTATTGATTCAAACGGAATTGATTTTCGACTTAAAGTGAGCTTGTTATGCCAAAACCATGTGATTGGGACCTGCAAATCAAAAAGTCGAAGATGCAGTTATTGTGGGGATCACCTTTTCCTCTCTATATATATAATTTCTCTCTTTTCAAATTTCATTTTCACTCTTTCTCTCTATCTCTCTAAAACTTTTCTCTATCTCTCTAAAGTTTCTCTCTAAAATTCCCACCAATCAACAATAGGCCCTTAGGACCCCGAGATACTGCTAAAAGAGCTAGATCGCCATGTTAGTTATACTGGATCTCTTTAGGTTTGTTTTAATTCTTGCATTTATAGTTAGTTTTCACATATAAAATAAATAATAACTTTTTTTAATTTAATTAACTAAATAATAATAATAACTTTTTTTTTCTTCTTCTTTTATTTTTATTTTCATCTTTTAACTTTTTTTTTTAACTTCCTTTTTTTTAACTTTTTTTTTTTTTGAACTTTTAGCTAGGACAGCTGAGACCTAGAGGAGGCTAAAGTGTCATGGAGCTAGTCCATATTTACTTGGAGGGTTAGGAAGTTATTCGTCAGCGCCTCGAGCCATCTGGTTTGCTCGGGTGGTTGGAGCTAGACATCAAGAAGCCCATCAATACCATTGTAGTTAGAGCTTTGGCAAAGTGTTGGTGGGACACCACAAATACCTACCACCTTGCATGCGGTGAGATGATGATTAATCCTTTCGAGTGGAGCATGATTACGGGTATGCATTTTGGATCCCGTCCTCTTGAGTTTTGTACTTCATGGATTGAGCGTCTTGCTATGGAGATAATCACCTTGATTGGTGTTGACCCTCCTTGCAGGAATCTCTATGTTCCACGTTCTTAGCTCCATCACACCCTGATGACCATGAGGTAGACACTAGATCGGTATACTGTCGATCAGGGTGCTAGGCTGTGTGCCTTGATTATATTGAACTGCACTTTCTTGCATAACAATAAAGATAGCATTAACCTGAGCATTTTATGATCTTTGGTGAACTTGGATGAGATTGGTGAGTTGGACTGGGGAGGTTCGGGTCTTTGCGCCCTATACAATGAGCTGGGTAGTATTTCCCGCGGGACACTTAGTGGTCATGGTGGTACCTCTATTGTAGTAGAGGTGAGTACTGTACTTTTATTCAATAGTATTTTTTTTGTCTGCCCCCTGTCTGGTGATTGACTTGATCAAAATTTGCTCTTACAATACTGGGCCTATAAGCATTTCCCGATGCTAGCCCCACCGCTAAGAGAGTCTGCTGCGATTGATCTTCCATACGGACGCCTAGGACTTCAGTTTTGGCACTGTCTTTTGAGACTTATAGAAGGACCTTTGCTACTCTAAGTGCAGACCAGGTATTCTTTATTTGAATTCTATCTAAACTTGCTTCTTTGCATTTCAATCCTTATTTTGTGGTCTGTTTTGCAGGTGAGATGGATTCCATTTCAGAGACTGATAGAGTGGATACTTGATCGGATCAGGTCTAGTTTAGAATTATCTTCTTATCGTCTCTTGCTTCGTTGTGAGGCTTTGATGATGTTCTTCCTTGGAGAAAAGGCGAGAGCATAGATGACAGGAGAGAGAGTCATGCCACAGCCACCTCCTATAGACATGATATATGGTCTGGCTATCTTGGGAGAGGATGATTGGGTCATAGGAGTATCTTGTCTGGATTACTTACTTCCTGATGCCGATTATGATGAGTTTTGCGAGACTTCCTTGATGCAAGGCATACCTCCACCACATGTATTACGGAGGCCGATGCACCGGGGATCTGGCTTAGGCACTGCATGAGGACCCCCTTCTAGAGCTGGTAGTTCTGCTCCGCTAAGAGGTGAGAGCATGGGTCCTAAGGATGGCGCTTCAGGTTTTATGGATGGTCCTTCGCGTTACAGAGCTAGTGGTTCAGTTTCAGCTCCAGATGCTTCTATGGGAGATTCGACTACCCCGATTCCTCCATCTTCTGGTCTGACCTGGATCCCTTCCCATCTGAATTATATTTCTTATGATGGTCATAAACGTTGCTATGATATGCCTAATAGTCGATCAACATTCTTTCCTGCCATTCCTGAGAATATTATAGAGGTATGAGTCTATTCAGCTACTCCTTACTTGCTTTCTGATGACTTTTGTCTGACCTCACTCTTTATTTTCATATTCCTGTAGAGTTTACCCACCACCATTACGACCTTTTGAGTAGATATGCCTTTGCTATGACCAGTCTCCTGCATGACTTAGATGAGCTGGTAGAGGAGCATAAGGAGGAGCCCAAGCAGAGGCGTTGTAGACCCATGCGTGGTCGCCAGTGACCTATTTATATTTATTTATATATGCTATGTATACATGTAGGCTATGTATGCATGTATGTTATGAGGATTATACACTTTATGTTATGCTTTTATGAACATGATGTGATATATATTATCGTATGACTTTAGTAAGACTCCATTATGTTTTTCCTTATGCTTTTCTCTCATGTTATGGGGATCATGGGGCATGCCGCGCGCGTCTGGGTTCTGGGGCTGGGTCAAATTTTTTTTTTCTATATATAAGGCTCCCATTCTTTAATCCATACAACTGGGTTTTCCAAAAAATTATTTTTTTCCGCTCTTTTCTTGCTTTTGAACAACTTTTTTGTTATATTTTGCTTTTTCTCACAATGGAACCTTACTTTAGCCATGAAATGTTCTTATAGTGCAAAAATCTTACCAAAGTGGAGAGAATTAACCTAGAAAAATATGGGGTAAGTGCTATGCCAACTTTGAGAGGCATAAAAATTGATTGGGATTTTCTGCACGCCTGCATGCGTTTTGGGATCCAGTTGCCCATGCCTTCAGATTTGGGTTATCCATGGAGGAAATGTGTCATACTTTTAAGGAATTTTCAGTGTTGCTCGGATCTGATCCCGAGGCTATGTTGGCTACTCCTGCTGAAAGGGTAGGAGCTACTCCTGCTGAAAGGGTAGGATATTTTAACTCTTTCAGAGGACTTTTGGATTTGAGTGAAGAAACTGCTAGTCCCATGGTAGTGGAAGGCTGAGTAGATCTGACTATTGTGATTGTGGAATTCTATGATCCTAAAAGTTTTGAAGATGATGGGTGGTTTCACTTGAGGATGTGGGCTCTTTCCTTCTATCTGACTACCGGATACATTTTTGTGAGCCCTACTAGTTGGGGAGATACTAAAGTTGCTGAACTGATCCCTTAGATGGAGGAAGGAAGTTCCATTGTTGCTGTTGTGTTAGCTGAGACCATTATGAGCTTGGACAAAGTATGCAACTCCCATGGCTTATGAGCATTAGTCCTATTATTCTTCAGGTTTTTTTTTTATCTCTGCATCTTTTTTTTTTTTTCTGTTTATCTTTCTTCTACTTAATTTTTGAACCTTCTTTTCTTAGATTTGGTTGAGAGACCACCTTCGGGTAGTGGGCCCTCCCACAAAGGTGGATTATTTTGCTTCTTGGTATAGGACCCGGACCATTGTGATCAAGAGGAAATCTCAAAGAGAGTGGGTCGAATGGTTGTTTGAACTGGATTCTGAAGAGCTGTTGTAGAGGTGTGAATGGTATAAGATCAAGAGATTCATGACCATGAGTTTTGGTTACAAGATGGTTTATCTCATGGGATTGAGGATGGTGACTTTCTATCAGGCCACCAGGATCATGTGCCAGATGGGCCATAGGTAGGGTGTGCCCCTAGATGGAGCCTTATTCCAGTCTATTTTGATCACAGATACTGTTGCTCGAGCTGTTAGGAGCGAATGGGTGAGAGGTTTTCATGTTGTTCAGCTTGCTCATCATTGTAGTAAGACCTTTCAGTATCTGGATTGGTGGATAACTAACTCATGGAGATCTAAGAAAGCTAGGAGAGCTGCTATACTTATGGAGATAGAGGGGAAAGAGAACCAGGACTGATTTTGGAGGTTTGTTTCTGATTTTGCTAATGTCTTTTACTTTCTCGTAATGTTCCAAAGATTAAATAAGATAAATAAGACATCTTTTGTTATATATATGTTTTCTTCTTACTCTAATTTTTGTCTAAGCCGCCCTTTCGGGTTTTCAACTTAGCGTGCCTGCTCTAATTTCTGCCTAAGTCGCCCTTATGGGTTTTCAACTTAGCGAGCTTTTATTTTTTTCTCATTTCTTTTGTGATGCAAATAAGAGCCAAAATAAATATGTAGTACAAAATGAAATTTTATTGATGATTTAGACCGGACCCACACGGGTTGCCTAAGTATCTCCTTACAACAGTATCATCATCTTTTTTATGGAGAATTGTAATACCCCGAATATTCATGTATGGACTTCTCATTAAGTATATAAGTGAATTTCAAGTGTATGTCATGTGTATGGATGATTGTGGATTGAATTCCATGTGAAATGGAAGTTAAATTGTAAAGTGGAGTTTCAGGGTATAAGTCGCGCCCGCAACAAGGATGTAGCGACCGCGATAAGGTTTTTGCGCCCAGAGTTGCGACCGCAACTCAGCCCGCGAACTCCTCTGCCTGATTTGGACATCAGATTGAATAGTCGCGTGAACAGTAGAGAGTAGTGACCGTGATGCTTGAGTAGCGACCGCAATGAAGTATTTGCGACCGCGATTTACCTATAGCGACCGCTACTGGCAGCAAGGACAGAACCTGGAAATCGGCTTTTAAAAGGAAATTAAGAGCCCAAATTCATTTTTCACGAGATTTCAGAGCTTCTAAACCCATTTTCTCTCTAAAATCATCCACCCACTCACATTTAATGCTAAGAAACTTCATTGATTGCTTCAATAAAAGAATCTAGGGTTGCATTTACT
>CATKHJ010351099.1:0-29692 GCA_949750685.1 Vernicia montana | reverse complement strand
ATATATATATATATATATATATATATATATATATATATATATATATATATATATATGTATATTTCACTGATTTAATATATAATGGTTTTAAATTAAAGCACGTCGTTCAACAGTATAGGAGGATTCGGATATACCATCCGGATCCCTCTTAAATATTTGATATATATATTAAAACAAATATATGAATACGATATAATAAAATTAACTCTAGAAGTAAAGTCAATTTCATTGTGTTGTAACTTGGAAATATATAACTTTTGGTTTTTATGTAGAATTTTATGTAGCTAAGTAGTTTTTTATATATTTTTTTTCTTTTTATATATCCTGATAATCAGAAATATTGAACAATTTAACTTACATATTGATCGATTTACGATCAATGTGATGGATCAGACTCTTTCTAAATTGAACTTGAATTTGCAAGATGAACAAACAACATTAAATGAGTCAATTTGACAAAGACCATTCAATGTTTAAGTTATAAGCCATGGAGTTAAGAATCCTTGAAGAAAAAGATATACTTTCTTCTTTGCTCTTAAAGAGTCTTTTTAATGATGAAAAAGAGATGACAGGATTCAGGATCAAATACCTAAAAATGGTGATATGCCTCATCTTTCATACTTGTTTGAGTTTACTGTTGGGTGAGAAAAAGTTTACGTGTGGTAGCATTCCAAGAACAATGATGAAGTAATATGACTTGATAGGACAATTACTCATCCTAATTTAAATTTTTCCGGCACCTTGCTAGTCTTTTTATCTTATAATTGTAACAATTTAATAGTTTTCTTAATTTATGTAAAACTTTAAACTACGAATATTTTAAAACGAAAGAAGTATAAAAATTAAAATTTCAAACTTTTTGCGCTCCAAGTTTAATAGATAATCATGTGAGAGGGCGAATTTTAGAATGAGTGGCTTCTTCATTCTAACTTTGTAAAACATCTAACATAACAATATTTCATGTTATGATAGTATTAACTATTTAAGTAAAAGGCTGAAATTTAAAAATTAAGAGATGCACTCAAACATTTCAATAAGATTTTGATACATTTTTAACATCCTCATTGTACAATTGAACATCCTATGTTAGTATTTACTTATTTTACAAAAGTTTTTCCTGTTACCGCGGGGCATGCATAAGAATTTTAACAAGTTTTCATTGTTTAATTTCCCTATATATATTAGATTTATTTATTAGCATATTTTTACTGCTTTATATTAATTAGTTTTTTTAATATATTTTTTCATATTGTTGTGATATATAAATTACTTTTTTTTAAAAATAATAAATTACTTTTTTTAATAGCTAAATATATTGCTATAAAATTTTTACCATTAATTAATAATTTCATGAATTCTTGTAGCTAGTGACATGAGCATGGAGTGAGGGGTTATGATTTATGAAATTAATATATTAGGAGAGGTGGGGCTGACGCTAAAATAGTTTAATTGGAGAATAGGGTTTTAATTAGTAATATATATATATATAGTCATTAATATTGCAAGAGGCAGATCACTTTGTACCCATGGTATTGGAAGGTCCATTAATAAATGTGGCAGTTATGGACATTAAGCAAGCCATATATATGTATTTATTTTAAATGTTGTAATTAGCTAGCTAGCTGTACCACTCCTTAATTTTTTATTTTTCTGAACTGAGTACTCCTTAATGTATATAACAATGATGATAATCATGACAACTTAATTTAATCTCTTTTAATTTAAGCTTTGTATTAGTGGAGAATGAAGTAGAGAAGTATATAAGCACAATAGCCTAGCTTGATAATAAGGTAATTTGCTTTTTAGGGAGAGGTGTCGAGTTCGAGAAGGAAATTTCATTTGGTAGTTATATTATACCATAACTCGACTTTTATATTTTCAAATAGATCTGATCGTATAATTTCAAATATCTAATTCATCATCTCCATTGAAAAAGAAAAACAAACAACTTTCATCATAAAGAAAAAAAAAAAAAAAACACACACACACACAAATATAAACTAACAATATTAATGAACAAATTTGTAGTTATTAAAACAAATAAAAATAAAAAAATATCAAACAATGGGGTTATGGCCAATTTTTTTAGCTGGCGGCAACCCAAAACAACTAAAACTTTATTTTTAGTCAAACTATAAAATTGTAATATTTTTTTTTGGCAGCATATAAAATTGTAATTTGATTAATTATATGAATTATTTGTTAAATATTATTTTATTATTGATAGCCTACTTTAGAAGATAATTTATTTTAATTAATACATGTGAAATTTCAAGATACCATTCGCCATACAATGCCAACAATAAGATGCATATTTCTAATAATGGTAATAAGAAGAAGAAGAAGAATCATGTTCAATATGATAATTTATTCTTTCATATAATAATTTAAGGAGAGGTGATCAGGTATGGTTTTTTTTTTTTAAACAATATAATTTTTTTGGCATATTACATCATGACCCATGGGAATATATGAATGATTGACAGATTTAACCCAAAATTTTAGCCTATGTACTTTTTTTTTTTTTTTTTCTAAATCAGAACCCTCTTTAATTACTATGTTGCTAGAGCAATTATGGCGTTGAAGAAAAAAACAATCTTTTAAATTGCTTTAAAGCAAATTAATTTGGTATATTATTAAGATCAAATAATAAAGCAAAAATATTATTAATTAGTATTTAATTTTTGGAATCAGAAAATAGATTGAAAAGTGAATTTAATATTGAGAGGCAAGCATTTGTTGAAAAAACAATTGTAAAATGGCATTAATGTTTGGTGCGAAGCAATATATGCACTTTGAAAATGTGGTTGGTTGGATGATCAGGTGCTATACCAACAGAAACGTGTGATTCCATTTTGGTTCTGGTTAAGAGATAATTGGTAGGGCATGGTCTTATTAATAAATAATACTGTTGCTGTGGTCCTATTGCTAGTTGTTAATTGTGAGAGTTGCGACAAAGGGCTGGTTTAGAGCAATTTTTGGGGTTACAAATACAATCCCCACATCCACAATGCTCTTTGGGGTTTAAGGGGGGATAGGGTCCCACATCCAACTAAACCTTTCATTTCTTGCCCCTTCCTTTAAACCCACACTTAATTTGTTCCTCTTTCTTTCTCTTATTATAAATGAGTGGTCACTGATTACACAAAATTTTTAAGATTCTCTCTTCTTCTCTTTCTCTTATAAAGACTCTCTTTTTCAGTTTTCAGAGTTTTTTTTTCCTTTTTTTTCTTTCTTTCTTTTTTTGCAGAGAATATAATATGATGGCTATTGAGAAAAGAATGGGGTGTGTGAGCAAGATGGAGAAGCAGGGCACGTGCATTACTAACTCATGCACACATTCACACATTATTTTCTTGCTGGAGTTAGTTCTTCATGTGCCTGTCTTCCCCATCATGACCACTTCACCTACTGTATTGGCGCACTAGTACTGGAATCGTTGAAATCGGTGAAAGCCTCCATTATTTCAGGTCAGTTATATCATATATATATTCCATATCTGAAATTTTTTTTTCTTTTTTGAGCAAGGGTAATCCATGGCTAAATTATTCTACATAGTCAAAAAAGCACAAGTTTTTCTTTTCTAATTATATATAGTTTGTTATCAATTCTTGCCATATAAATATATCATATATATGACAAATTAGTATAGCGATAAATATTAAGAATTAGTCAATTAATTTTGATTTAGTAATAAATTGTGAAATTATAAATTTGAACTCTCTGGCCAATACCAAAAAGAAATACTAATCAAGAAGATTTCTGTTGCCGTATGTAGTTTGCAAACCAGTCAGTGTTCAACTTTCAACTATATTGTCATGGAAGATAGAGATAAAGCTTTGACTAAATTATTATTATCCAACTAGATTAATAATATAGTGTCATTATCACAAAATGTGAATTAATTTCCTTGACTGATATAGAGAGTCACATCTCTGCCTGCAAAATTTTATCCTCATTTATATATGAATTATAAACTAAATTAATTTTTAAATGACTGATCTGTAATTAGGATTAATCACATAGTAATATTATATATTTTTCTCAGAAATTTCAGTATAATTAATTAAGATGAGCTGTATGAACCTACAGTTCTATAGATTGCATATAGTATACAATATTGACAAAATAAAAGCTGTAACATGAATGATTAATTCTTTGTTTTAATAAGTGCTGACAAACCTACAAAGTACTCCTCTTTAATGCTATATATATATATATAGCTATTATCTATGAATATGATTGTGCTTAGGCAACATTTTACAAAGGGTTTAGCAATTTAGCTTGTTTTTAATAATAGCTATAGGCATCCAAGGTTTCAAACAACCGTCAACACAAAATTATTCTTTAATTTACTACATACAAGAATAAATTAAAAAAATTAATTTTAATGAACAATTAAGCTACTTCATAATAACATCCTACTGCTGAAAAAACAAAAGGTACAACTACAATAATACTAATAAGAAATAAAGTGCATTGAAAGTCTGTTGCTATTGTGTAGATTTTATCTTTAAATCTTTTTGGCAATTAATTTTGGGTGGTTGTTATATTATTAGTAGTAGTTGCTCTTATTGTTTGCCAATGGCATATAGTATACTATTGAATGATCGATATTATTGATTGTGAGTTATAGCCAAGAAGTATATATAGAAACAATTGATTTTTGAAGAAATATATGAAAAAAGTGAAATGGCCTAATTATTATGAAGAATAGGGGCATTTGGTACCACCACCAAGGAGACAGTATGTATAAGATAACAACCATATGTCTAATGTCTTTATTCCATTAATTTCCATATCACATATATATTGCCCTTTCATTTCATCCACGTCTGAATGATAATGAAAACCCATTCCCAATATCTCTATGATCTCTTTCTAATCCAACTATATGTCTTTAACTACATCTTTTGTTTCCGCCACACACACTACGCACAGTTCTAATTTTTTGCTTAGATGTGATTGCAAGTAACTTTACAACACAACTTTATACATTATTAAAGGAGAATTATTATCCCATGTGCTAATGGATCCCCATGAGTATCTCTAGTCTTCTTCTGCATCACATTTGTGGGATAGTTTAATCTCTTTGTTTGTTTCTTATTATTATCAAGATTTAAATTTTTTGATATTATCCTACACTATAAAATAAACACTCAATTTTTGAAAAAAAAGAGAGAGAGAGAGAGATAGTGTATATAATTATATATATGATTAGTTGTAGAAGTCTGTTGATATAAGTAAAAAATTAAAATTTTGTTGTCTCGTTAGTTAAATGCACAAAATGGTTCGAGATTATGCCTAATAAAAATACATTAGAAATAAAAATTCTTGCTTTGGAATGTAAATCTGAATTATCAGATATCGTGCCATTTTTTTGTTTTAAATTTGATATTTAATTTATGGTTGCACTAAATAGAATCATTATGCTCAAGTAGTTATGCTATAAAGAGTTAAAGACCTTGTTTCCATGAATTTACCATGAATATCCTGATGATCTACTGAACCAATCATCATATTAATTACCAAAATGTGTTTTTTTAGCAAGAATTCTTTTATCGAGTTATTTTTATACTTTTCCTGTGCAAAATATTTAAATATGAGTGAAAAGTTGCTGAATTTCAACTTAAATAGATGCTATCTAGCTAGTAATAATGTTCAGATCCACCTTAAAAAAAAATTTTAAAAAAAAAAAAAAAAAAGTCATTAGATGCTTAAATTGTAATTCAAAGATACATATACATATATATATATATATATATATATATATATTCATGTTAAACAAGTTGCAATGATATTTTTTATTATATGAAAAGTGAATTGGAAAAGTTATTATTAACTATTCTTTTGCTTATTCCACAACTTGCATAAAGTATATCAGTTTTTTTTAATAAATTTTTAAAAATTAATAGTATTTTAATTTAATGATAAAAATGACCGATAAATTCGAGTATAATTGACTATGTGACATTTTTAATAAAGATGTTAATTAATAACATTTTAATTGAGATTTAAATTCTATTTTTTTTTTTTTTTTTAAAAAAAGTATTGAGAAATGAGAGACTCAAATTATGCCTGTAAGTGCATATATATAAATTCTAATTTGGGCGGTGGAATTCATGGAAATGATAGATGCAGTCGGTGAAACTAAACAGGGCGGTGGCAGGGGCAGCAGCCAAGGAAAATATATTCAATTTTTTTAGCCACCTCTGGTATAATATGCCTATTGTTAACAATTGATATAAACTATTTGTATTGTTTTATCTCTTATTTTGATATTAATCATTAATTCAACAGCTTAGACAAATCAGAAATAAATAAGTATACTTTAAGAAAAAGCAAATTCTGGAATTGACATATAATGTTCATAGGATGCTTCAATTCTATTCAATAATGATGAATTTGAATAAGTGTGAAAAATTATTATTATTATTATTATTATTATTATTATTATTGTAGTCCTCCCACTTAAGTTGAAAGAAACTTGTCACCAGAGCCACAAAACTAAAAAAAATGATTTTAAGTATTATGGATTACTCAAAAGCTTATTACAATCATGTTACATTAAATTGTAATCTATCTCTAATATTGAGTACACGATTAAAATTTAAATCTTATTGGTATTTCAAAATTTTATTTTAGTTATATATCACATTCAACAATAATTTATCACTAATATTGAATAAACATCGAAATTTAAATTTCACCTATATGAAATCCCTTCTTATCCAAAATTGCAATATCACGTAAGTTGGTCCCCTACTTGTTGAATATGCCTTATCTAAGGTGAGTCTACGAGAAGTTCAAGGTAATATAAGCATTACTAATTTTCTTTTTCTTTTTCTTTTTCTTTTCCTTTTTATTAATTCAGCTTCGACTAAGGATTCGAACTCTAAACCTCACAATTCTATAAATAGCAGCTTAAGGTCATTAGCAATGATGTTGTTTTCAAATACAGTAAAATCTACTAGCTATAACCCAGAATTCTGGAATATGTTTGTTTTAGCTTAACACAAGTATAGTTTTCTTTTTCCACATTCAAGAGAAAAGGTTCCGAAATCAGTGTGAAATTATTCTACGCAACTCAAAAAATCTTGCATGGAAGTGTAAAAATTTCTTCTCTGATCTCTATCTCTCAGTGGGGCATATTAAAACAAAAAGAAATAATGGCAGCATATGGGATGGGACAACAGCTTCTGTACATAGTAAACAATGGTGGTAAAGGAGGGGCAGAGCAGCTGGGCATTGGCAGCAGGTTAAGTCGAATCATACATAGTCCCCCCCATCCCAACTATTCATATGGCAATCAATACTAAAATCCAATAGCTTGAGTTTTCTATGCATTGTTTTCATGGTTTTAAATATCAACCATTATGATATATCATATCAACAATACAAATATAACCACAAAGAAATGAGTCTATAACCAAGATTATTTTGCACATTGGATGCTAGTTTGCTAAATAATCTTGTACATCTATTTATTGCGTAGTAAAACTATTACATATCTATAATGATATTAAAACCACCTGCAAGTCTATGATCTATTTAGTTCACTCATCACTGACAAATAATCACACAAAGATATTATATGAACGCCAGAGAGGACAACCCTCATCAAGCCAGCAATTAGAGAAGAGAGAGAGAGAGATTGACAGAACATACTTCGAAAAATAAAAATTAAATTCAGTAAAGTTTGAAATTTTAATTTTTCATCTTATTACAATTGATACATTATTGAAACACAAGACTAAAGTAGACCACTTACAAGTTTGTATTGAAATCTGGACTAGGGATGGCAATTTCGCCCGCCCCGTCGGGTACCCGCCCCGCCCCGCCTCTAATGGGGCGGATATTACCCGTCCCATTTAATAAATGGGACGGGGCGGGTTTTAAATTTAAAATCCGAATCGGGTTCGGGGCGGAGCGGGTAATGCTAAAACCCGCCCCGAACCCGCCCCGATTATATATAATATATATATTTTATTTTTCAAATATTATATATATATATATTTAATATATCATTTTTAATTTATAACTTATTTTTTTAATGTAAAAGATAAATTATATTATATAGACATGTAGAAAAGATATATAAATAAATATATGTATATATAAAAAATTATTATTAAATAATTTTTTTTAAAGAAAAAATAAATAAATAAAACGGGTAAACCCGCGGATACCCCCCCCGTCCCGTAGCGGGGCGAGTATAAATAAATATTCGCGGGACGAGTACGGATAATGGGAAACCCGCCCCATACCCACCTCGCTGCCATCCCTAATATTAATTAAACCACATGCACAGTGGTGCTATCACGCGCCTATGAATAGGATTCAGCAAGAGGTCAAAATAAATTTTTTTTTTTAAATTACGGATTTAACAGAAGTATTGAAGTAGTACAAACCTTGGGCTCGAGAAGTCCCTCTTGTCAGCTTTGAATGGTCCTTTGAAGATTCTACTACTATAATTTTTCTGCATAATCTTTTTGTCACAGACACCTAATTTTCTTTTCAAACTTTCAGCTCTGAAATGGCTGGGAATCACAATCCAGGTACGTCTTTCCTTTTTTTTTTTTTTTTCATTTCTCTTTAATTTTTTCTTTTTTTAATTTATATGTTGGCTTCTTTGATTCATTCTGTTTCACGATTTCGCTGTTCTTTCAGTTATTAATTATGGATTTATATTTGAGATTGAGCTGTTGTAAGTTTCGACAATGATTTATTTATTTATTTCGTTTGGTGATTTTTGAGCTTATTTCTTTTGATCGTTTTTAGTTGATCTTTCTTTATATGCTTCAGGTTTTGTTCTCTATTTTGAATCAAATTATTATACCATTCTGGTGCTTGGGGGACAACTTAATTAGTTATTACCTATTTGAAATTTTATAATACTGTACATTACATAATTGTAAGTGATTTGGGAACAGATCATATTGAAAATTATTTTTGCCTGTTCAATAGTTTTGTTAGGCATATAGATTAAGCAATTGATCCAGGACTGGTTGCTTTAGTTGTGTTTCACTAATGCCTTTTTCTCTGTTGATGATAGAAAAAAGGAAACAACAACAACTAAGCCTTAATTCCAAACTAGGTGGGGTTGGCTACATGGATCTGTTTCTTCCATTTCATTTGGTTTTGAGTTATTTCTTTATAAGAGAAAAAGAAAAAAAAAAAAAAAATCCATTTCATTTGGTTATAAGCTAGGCTAGATTTATGTGATAAAAAAGGCTGATGGCTCTAGATATAGCATGTTGGGAGGTAGTGGCACAACATTCTTATTAGCTTCAATTCAGTGCCTATTTGTGTGTTGTTTGTACTGATGTAAAGCATTTGCGATTTTGTAGGTGATTCTAAAGATCATGCCTCAAATATAAATGGAGGATCTCGTGCTAACATCTCACTAGTTGTTTGCTTTGGAGAAATGTTGATTGATTTTGTGCCAACAGTTGCTGGAGTTTCACTGGCCGAAGCACCTGCTTTCAAGAAGGCTCCTGGTGGTGCTCCTGCTAACGTGGCTGTTTGCATATCAAGACTAGGTGGTTCATCAGCTTTTATAGGCAAGGTGCGTTTGAATGTAGCTTAGTCTCATTTATTTAGTGGTTGCCTTTCTGCTTCATTGCATGCCAAACACTAATTCAATAAGAAGTGATTATTAATAGTCAACTAAGTTTCTGCTTTCTGCTTGAAATATGCAAAGCAGAGTGCCCTGTCAAATACTTGACTATTACTAGTTAACTAACTTTCCAACGCCCTAATTCCAAAAGAAGAGCAGTACATATGAAAATTTGTTAAACATGCCAATTTCTGTTACATGAGATGAATATTTTCTCAATGCGTTCTAAATTTTCCAATAGGAGATATGAACAAAAAGAAAATCTTATTTTTTCAGTTATTGTAAACCTGATTTCTTAATTGCCATTAGAAGTGATTCCATATTCAAATTATGGTTCAGACAATTATTTTTTGACACATATCCTCCAATGCTATTTAAAAATTTCTTAGACTGTAACCAAATAGAATTTTCAGTTCCAATGCTATGTTGCATAATCTCAACACTCTTCTTTTCTGTTAGCTATGAAATTTTGAAGTCCATGATTCCTTGCTTCTTACTAAGACATGATTCCTATTTCAAATTCTCTGGCATTTATGTCTCAGCTGGGTGATGATGATTTTGGCTATATGTTGGCTGACATTTTAAAACAAAACAATGTCGATAGCTCTGGCGTGCGATTTGATCCCACCGCAAGGACAGCACTGGCGTTTGTTACTCTCAGAGATGATGGTGAACGAGAATTCTTATTTTTCCGTCATCCGAGTGCAGACATGCTTCTTCATGAGTCAGAACTAGATATAGATCTCCTCAAGCAGGTCTAGCTTTCTCTTTCTCATTTTAACAAGAAATGTAGCATATTAAGTAATATAGTCCAAAAAAAATATATCACTAGTATCTGAAAATTTTTCATTTCCAAATGATACTATTTGCAGGCAAGGATCTTTCATTATGGTTCTATTAGTTTGATTGCGGAACCATGCAGGTCAACTCATCTTGCTGCAATGAGGATTGCCAAAAACTCTGGCAGCATCCTTTCTTATGATCCAAATTTGAGATTGGCATTATGGTCATCACCAGAGGCTGCTCGGGAAGGCATTATGAGTATATGGGAACAATCTGATATTATTAAGGTGCATTTGTTGAAGTATATGATTTATATACTGTTGCTAAGTGCAAATGCATAAGCTTTTTTTCTTTTGTTTTTTTTTTCTTGGTGTTTGTATGCACATGCACATGAAAAACCATTACAGATCATTCAACCAATATGCTTTTTAGCACTTATTGTGGTGATCTTATGAAATGGCAGATAAGTGAGGATGAAATCACATTCTTAACTGGAGGTGACGATCCTAATGATGATAAAGTGGTTTTAAAGAAGCTTTTTCATCCTAATCTGAAGCTTTTGATTGTAACTGAAGGCTCAGAAGGCTGTAGATATTACACCAAGGTGAGCTTATCAATTATCATTTTCAATAAGTATGATTTCATGCTAAGCATCCAAGTATAGATAGATCATAAATCCTATTTGTTCGCAGCTCAATAGGGGTAAAAATATGTAAAGTTCCTCTAGTGGTTATTGATGGTTTTTACTGGAATCTCTCTCTCTCTCTTTCTCCATCTTTCTGTTACTTATTTCGGGAAATTTATTAAATTGATGCGTGACAATTAAAAGACCTGAAGTGAAAAAATGCCTTTGGGTAAAAAAGCACGGTTATTGCATTGTGTATTTATCTATGTACAATATGGAATCATATGAATTGATTTCATTGTTTTTATTATGATCTTTCGAGCAACAGCTGTCATGCTTGTCTTGTCAAACAATATCATGAATCAACATTTTGACTGATTTTCCTCAGTATTGATGCTATGCATTTATGTAAATAGAAGTTTTAAAATATAAGTAATCTGGATTGAAACAGGCAACTTATGAATGCAAAAGTTTTATCATAATGTGAAATTACCTTGCCCATAATGGTTAGTAAATAGTAACTGTTTGGAAAACCTGTTGTTTGCAGCTTTGCATAAATTGCAACTGTTTATCTTATGAAATTATCCATATTCCTTAGTGAATTGACACCAACAAAACTCAATGTAGGAATTCAAGGGCAGGGTTGCTGGTGTTAAAGTGAAACCTGTTGACACAACTGGTGCAGGTGATGCCTTTGTTGGTGGGATTCTCAGCAGCCTAGCATCTGATTTAAGTCTGGTCAAGGTACTTCTAGTTCTTATTGCATGAATTGAGGGAATAATTAAGATGTATCTTTTTATCCCATGGGTTTCTCACAACCTTATAATCTAAAGGTATTTCTTGTGAAAAAATTGCATCTGATTTAAGTCCGTTCAAGGCATTTCTTGGGACCAAAAAATGGAATAGGAATTTCATAGGGATCCCTGTATTTTCATCTGGCATTGCAACAAAGCTTTCCTTGCACATTCTAGCCCTTCACTTCTGCAGTTTTTGGTTTTTTAAAGTATAGGGGTTTATGAACATTATGGCAGCTTAAATTTGAAACTTATATGGACTTTCACTGCATCATATTACTGGAATGAGGCTTAGACTTGTAGCCCCATGGTGAGAAGGATTATATATGAAGCAATTTCTTGAATGATATTGAGAATGGATAATTAACACTCAACTCAACTAAGCCTTGATCCCAAGATAGTTGGGATTGGCTATATGGAGCTATAGTTTCATGGATTGGAGCTATATATGGCCAATAGATCCTTATTCACTACTTTCCATGTTACTATATCATCAGATGTGACAGTTTTATGTTGGCTGTCACCCACCGCGATCCTTCTCCTCTATCTAGGCTTGGAAGAATTCCTAATTGGTCCTACTTGCATTTCTAGTTAGTAGTTATGGCTGGAACTACACTTTGAATCATGGGCGTCTTTAATTTCTGAATCCTACAAAACCAGTTAAAGAACTTAAGATACACCTTGGTGGGACTTTCTTTATTAGTTTATCTACTCACTTTACATGTTCAAGCTATTCAGATAGCAGCAAGATGATACAAGCGTAGCTGTTCTTTGTGACTATAAATAACTACCAGTTGAACCTGAGCTTAATATCTTCTTGTGCAGGATGAGAAGCGATTAAGAGAAGCTCTCCTTTTTGCAAATGCCTGTGGTGCTGTCACTGTAACAGAGAGAGGTGCAATCCCTGCACTACCCACCAAAGAAGCTGTCCTCAAACTCTTAGGGAAAGTCCCCGCATGATGAAAACAGCAACAGAAATCAGGATTCGTTTTCGTTCTTGTATTTAGCTGGTATAGGTTAAAATCCTTGGTAGTTAAACCCCATTTTGCTCCATTTATTTTTGCTTCATTTATTTTATATACCTATGATAAAAAAAAATTGTAATAAGCCGCACTCTCTCTGCCGGGCGTTCTTGGCCCTTAAAATGTTGTAGATTAGATTGTTTGCTAAAATTTTTTACTGCAAATTTGCTCTCAATATGGATATACAAATGTTACCATTAAAAGTAGGGTAACTTGTTCTAGGTTTTAAATGTTTCGCCGTGAGTTTGTCTATGTTTGAACATGGCTTTATATCAGTGTCACACATTGTGTATTTGATATAGTTTTCGAAGGAAGATGGAATTTTGATTTAAAATTTCTCTAGTATACTGTATACCTTTTATTTATTTATTTTAAAAAAAATAAAGATACAGCTTTATGAGGAGACAGTTTTGCTGACGGAGTGATAATTTGGGGTAAATTATTATTTTCAAGAAATTTTGCTGGCTTCTTATTGTTTCCATAGATAATTTTACTAATGAATTAGTAAGTGGTCCATTGGATCGTTAGCCTTTGTTGAGGCTTATATAACTCTTTATAACTTCATGTGGTATCAGTGCATTTGTATGAGTTTTCTCTCCTATTCATTTTTTTTTTTGCCAAATTCTCCTATTCATTCTTGATGGCTTATCAACTTATAATGATTTTTT
Organism: Vernicia montana; assembly: GCA_949750685.1. Taxonomy (NCBI): domain Eukaryota; kingdom Viridiplantae; phylum Streptophyta; class Magnoliopsida; order Malpighiales; family Euphorbiaceae; genus Vernicia; species Vernicia montana. The sequence goes on along the minus strand of CATKHJ010351099.1, from coordinate 16,181 downwards.
TTTTTTTTTAATTCGAATGGTTTATGTTATAATTCTTGGGTTGGAAACTTGGAACACATTTAAAATGACGTTTTTTTAATAAAGAAATTACTATTATTTAGATTAATTGAAAAATAAAGTGATACTATTTCTCTTTTTATCTTTATTTGTAAAGAGATTTTTTTCAAACAAAATATTTTAGGTTTCCAGTAATAAATTTCATTAAATGATATATTGAATTTATATTAAAAATTACATTTTTTTAACATACAAATTTAGATAAATAAAATAAATTAAATTAAATCTCACCAATTTTATGATTTCAAAATGTTCAAACTTTTTATTTAAAGCACAAAGAAAACAAATGTAATGTGGATTGAAAAAAAAAAAATCCAAAGCCTCAATAATTGTAATCAAAGCCTAAAAAAAAACCTAATCCTATGACAGTGTGCATCCAGATCTTAATCCTAATCCTATGAAGTGCTGTGCTGCGCCACTTTCTCCTTCCCCCACGTGCGTAGCATGTGGAGGTCAAGGCTCTATCCCGTGATCACGTCGCACGCTACTAAACTACTAACGACTGGCAATCCCATCCCAGTGCCCAACAGGGTTTTAAATAACATAACAACCGTTTGTATAGATTTTTAAAGGTAAGATATATTATTCCAGCGTTATGTATATATTAATAAAAATTAATTTTGAATAAATACTAAATTACTCAATATATATTGATATAATTGTTATTTGACGATCATGATATATCAGTATAAAAAAATTATTATTTTTTTTTATTTTATTAATGTAAATTATGAATATATTATTTAAAAAAAACTATTAGATATTTTTTTAATTTTTTTTCTACCATATATGAGATAGAGACAGACAATATTTATTAATATTATGAAGCGAATGCATTGAATGGAGCTTAATAATTGTTTAATGTGTTTTCATATGGAGTAAACAATCAAAATGTAAATGAGTTTCATAGCGGGGCAAAATAATCAAGATATTTCACGATAATCTTTTTAGTAGTGATTAGTTAATCTTATAATCTATTTATTTTTTTATATTGTCTTATTAACTTAGAGTATTCCCAATAGCCTCATTATCCCAATCATTCCTTAAAATATGGAGTCAAATTCATTTAAATCCCTTTAACAACCTCTTAAACTAAACTCCTTTTTTAAAATTTATAATGAGTCACTTTCTCCCTCCTTAAATCTAAGAAGTGAGAAAGTAGCTCCTAACTAATTTTTTATTAGTTTATCTTTCATCATTTTATTTACTTCTTTCTTATTCTCTTTCCTCATTATTTTTTTCTTTAATAATTTTATTAATAAAAAATTATATAGAGAGTGATATAGAGAGTCTTGTTAGAGTATGCACAATTTTTAAAACAAGTTAAAATAAGAAATTGAATTATTTATATTATAATAGGGAGTGAGATTAAGAGCATTGTTAGGGATGCTCTTAGGATAGGGAGATTTTTTTTATTACCTTATTCATTTTAAAAAATGTAATTTTTTTCCTTCATAAATTAATAAAATATGTAATTTAATTATTATTATTATGCATTATTCATAAATATGTTATGCAATTTAAATTTTTATAGTTTAAATTATATTTATATAAGTATTTTTTAATTTAATATATTATATTTTGAACGTTACATTGTATTTTTTATTAATTTAAATTAATTTACTAATATTTTTTAAAATTCATGATAACTAGCATCGATTTAGTTAGGTTTCGTTACACCCATGCCATGCCATAAGTAAAACACTTGTTTAAAAACCTGGTGCCCAATCTCTGGCAAAAAAAAAAAAAAAAAAAAAAAAAAAAAACCTGGTGCCCAATGGCAATTTCGGCATTATAAGAATTATTATATGTAACGCGTCGAGCCGGGCGTCAACCGGAATATCAGCCGCCGAAACACGATACAAACACAAATTCCCACTGCCACTGGATTAAATAAAAACAAAACACAGAGTAAAAGCCAATAACACACAAATTACTGATCCGATTGAATCCGAATTGGTAGCTCTCCGCAGAGTTTAATCGGAGAGGGAGAGATCAACAAGCATTAGCAATTTCACAGTTCCAAGCAGAAATGGCTTCAAATACTTCGCTCCTTCCTGAGATCGGACCTGATGGCCTCGCGAGAGAATCCCCTGTCATTGCCTACACTGAGAAGGTCTCTATTATATACATATACGAGTAGATGTTCATTACAGTTGGTTTATTTTCTGAATGTAATTATGATTTTGTGTACGTTTATGGCAGATAATTGAGGAAGAGCAGCTTCAATTGAAAAAGTATGTTCACAAGTTCTCTTAATTCACTCTTTTTCTAATTTAGATCTGTTATTGTTTATGTTTTAGCTCTATTTGGTCCATATTAGTCACCTTGAGTGCTCCATTGCTATGTGCTTGCATATTCCAAATATAATATAGAATCGTAGTTCAATAATATGATATGGCCTTTCTTTAATGCTCATGTTTAGTTGAGATACAAGATATTCTAGAATTTGAAGGAATCAATGAATTTGAATTATGTTAGTCATTGATCGGATTCAAGAATTTTAAGCTCACTGAATTTTTTCCAAATCTTGGCGTCTTTGAAGAGAAGTTTGTGTCAGTTTTGTGCCTGTTTGTGTCAGTTTCCATTTCTCCCAAGCAACCAAACAGAGTCTAAATGAATGCTTCTGAGCAGGTAGGAGTTTGGATCTAGAAAAAATGTAGAAAACTATTAGCATCATTTAGATTACCAGACTGTAGACAGATTTTGTTGTTAAATATGGCATGCTGAGAGTTAAGAGTTATTAGAGTTCTCTGTACTGGGTAATGTCGAGTAGGTGTCTCAAAATTGGCTGGAGCCTTGATATGTACTTGTCTTCAAAGTTCTTTCCTATCTTATTCTTGCCAGGATTATCAGTATCTGGATATTGTTTGATAATGCCAATTCATTTTGTAAACTGGAACACCATAAGTCTTGAGGCAAATACAAAAGAGAAGGGGAGCGCACACCGTGATTTTATCTTTTAATGTTCCTGTTGTCCATACTTGTCCATAATAGTAATTTAATATGCGTATATGTGTGAGTTGAGCTTCTTTGATACCTCCTTGTAGGTATATTGAGGAAAATTATTCAAAAATACGTGATGTGGAGAGAGAGCTAGCAAGTCTTACAATGGAGATGAAACTTACAGCTGGACCTAAAAAAGCAGGTTAGGATGATATTGTCATGTTACAGTATTTCTTAACTTCCTTTTTTAGCTTTTATAGTTTGGTAACTTTGCAATTATTCTTATGTATGACACATATCTTAAGCACTTGAACACATGAGAAAGAAAATAGAAATGTCAACTGAAAGAATACGAGCTGCTAAGCAGAAGGAAGAACAGGCACGAAAGGTTTGTCCTCTGAATTGCAACACTAAGCCTATGTCCTTGCTATGTATGTGGTTTTAACACTGAATGATGTAAGCAGCAATTGAAATTATTTAGTATGCAGCTGAAATATGTCAATCAGCCCCCCAAAAATAAAAAACTTAATTAGTTAGGAAGTAAGTCAATCTAGCTGAATGACTCACACAAACAAAAAGAAACTCACAAGATAAGTAGTCAAATCCTTAGCTGTCTTGGGCCAGTAGATATCAATTTTATCTAGAAGGAGTGAAGATATTGCAGTCATACATATATACAAACTGATAAGCTATAGCTATAAGCCTGTAACATGGGGGAATATGTGATATATGTAAGTCTGTGGCTGCTTCTTGTTGCGTCTCAGTTTATCGTAGTCTAAATTTTATTTGCCAAATGATGGAATTTCTTCAGAGGCAAGATTTGTTATTTACTCCATAATAACTATTAAATAGAACTGAGCACCCTGTGAAGGAAATTCACCACTTGGAGTCATATATATATATATATATTTGCTGCATGCATGTAGGAGTTTGATATGTTTATGGTTTTTGTTTATACATCTAAATAGTGGAAAAAATGCATTTCCTCTTTAGTGTGATGTGTATCTTGTTTTAATGTCTCTTAGGCATGGGAAGCAGCAACAAAAGCTGTGCAGGATGAGGAAGCAATTAAGCAAAAATTATGTGAAGACTTAAACCAGCTGGTAGAAATCTTCACTGACTAAAATTGCAAAACTTCTGTTAATTTTTGCGAGTCTTTTTGATGTGATTATCTATGATAGGTCCAAGAAAGCGGTAATTCTCAGCTTTCTAGACTCGAAGAATTAAAAAGACGACTGGAAGCTTTAAACCCTAGCAGAGCATCCACCTCCACACCTCATGTAAGCAAAGCATCCACCTCTACTCCTCATGAGCTCTTTTTCCAAAACTATTCATCTCATCTTTATGGTCATGCACTTACTTTCTCGACAGCACTCCCATCCTAGTGGAAAACAAAAAAGTGTGATAAGGACAAGCCCCAGTACAGCATAAAAGAAATAAAATATTGTGCCAGATTCATTTGTTTATTTCCTTTTTCTTCCGCAGAAATCCTTCAAAAAACTATCCATTCCCTCTCCAGTAGAGGTGGAATGCTTGTTTGATTTAATACTATATTAATATCCTCTTTCTTTAATGGAATGCATAAGATATGTTTAAACTTCATCATGCAATTTGAATGAATGATTCATACTTGCCTCTATTTTCATGGATTAGGATCAAGCTATATACTGCTTCTTATGGTCTTCTGTGTAGTGGAAACAAGGGAAGAATAGAAGATAAATTACAAAGATGACAGTCTTAAGTGATCCATTGAGCTAATTTACCTAATTATGCACATTTAACACATCAAAAGTAAGCGTATTCCTACATTCCTCCACCTAAACCATCCCACCCCCACCAATCCCCATAAAAAAATGAAAAAGTTAGGAGGGGGTGGGAGGAAAATGATAAAACCCTCAAATGGTATTGAAATTCACTCTGTAGTATAAACATCTTAGGTCTTGGTCAAATCTGAAAACTTAACTTATCCCAACTATGAACCCAGATCAGTGCACTAATTTTCCAAAGTGACGGAGGAAGCTTTTGGTATAAACAATGAAACATGACATGGATGCTAACTGGCTTATTATGCTTTAAGTGGAGGAATAGGATGAGTTTTTTCTTCTTTTATGGATGCCATTTAGGGGTTGCAACTGGCAAACTGGATTTCTATAGAGTAACATCTAGTTGAAAAAAAATGAAGAAAACCCATATGAAGTTCCTAAAGATTAAATAATCTAGGAATTGCAAAATCTGACTCCACAGACTAATTGTGAGATATAACTTGCACGCAAGCTATTCTTTCTAGACAAGACTTCAAGTTATCGACAAAAGTCTCCACACCCTCAAGCTTGGTTATTTATCTCTCTCTCTCTTTATATAGACTGCATCAAGCAAAAAAGTATTGTATCTCTCTCTCCCCAAACATCATCCCATCTTTTATTTCCAGGACACCAACTTTGCATGTGTAGAAGATCCTATGTTGCTTCATGCATAATCCGCATGGTACTTATTTTGTTAGATCAACGCGGACTGTAACTACAAGCCATAGAGCAATATGATAGTAATTGATCTGCAGAATCTCAATTGTTATACATGAAACAACTAGTAACCATGATGGTTTTCCATTTTGAATTAGAAGAGTAGTGATCCCAAATATGATTTGGTGGAAAGAAAAATCATTGGAGGGGAGTTCCTGCTTTAGGCTTTTTTTCACAATCTAAGATGGTTATTCATGGTTTAATCTTTAATGCTTGATAGATGAGCATATATGGTGGATGTTTCTTTCCTGCCATGTTTTTGGTTTAATGCAACCCTGCAGCTACTAGGATTAATTCTGATGCTTTTAATACTGGTTGTTTTCTAAAGCAACTGGGTGTTTTCTAGAGTGTCCTCTATGTCTGTCGTAAGTAATCATTTACTCTGAAAAAGCTTTCTCTCTTTGTTTCACCTGAGGAGGATTGGAAGGTTTTAAATATGTTTCATTGCACAGTTTGACAACAAAACCTTCATTTTAATTGTTGAAGTACGAAATCTCTGTCTCCTGGTCACAGATGAGAGGGAGAGATTGTTTTAATTGGTGTTGTTTCTATTTATTTCTATTTAAATCATCGAACTGCAGTAATTTTACTGAATTGTGAAAATTTTTACTGTTCCTCAGAATCACATGACTGTCATTGAAAGGCTTATGATGGTTTTCTCCGCATTGTAGATGATAATAAACTGGCTAAGAAATGATGTGGTGGACTGGCAAATTTTGAACTGGAAAAGCATTTGTTCAAACATGGGTACACAGAAACTCAATTAAGATATAGCTTGAAAATAGTCAGTATTTGACTGAAATGCAGATCTATAAATTCAAGTGGCTACTGAAGTGGGTGTTATTAAGGAGGCTAATAGGACTGCATGTTTCCATCTACTTAACTGTCATGGTTAGGGAACATTCCCTGTACATGTTATGTCTAACATTTTTCTTTGTTTCACATGCTATAGTATACACGTGTTGATTGCATGCATTACAGAAATTGTTTTAAGCTTACACTTGCAATTATGTTTAGGACGGGAAATCAAACAGTGCAGCTCTAGATACTTCTTCGGCTACTCTTTCAACAGCACCAGGTAGTACAGTCCCTGTAAATATAAATATACCTAATCAAGTAAATGGTGGAAATGTCCAAGTCGTGAACGGGCAAAATCAGCAGCCTATTTTTGAGGGAGACGGAAGGGGGAAAAAGAAAATTCAATTCCAAGGAAGAGGAAGAGGAATTGGGGCTGTGCCCAAGGGTAGAGGATCTACAACACCAGGCTGGACAGGGGCTGGGTTTGATGTGGATGGTAGAAGTTAGAATCATCATTTCAGATTCTTATCCTTCGCTGAATCAATGAAAATATTAGTTTTACTTTTACTATACTGGGTATATTCTTTATTCCATCTTTCTTTACATGTTGTTTAATGTTTTCTGCTTCCGTCTCTTACTATCAATTCAATTGGCAATAGCTTGTTGATATAAAAAAATTTATCCATTTTTCAGACTTAACATTGCTGGTTGACTCAAGTCACCATTATTCCCATCAATCAAGTTATGTTTCAAGAATGTTATAATTATCTTTTCTTTCTTTTCAGTGGTACTCATCATTTTAAAACCAATCTGATTGCAAATGTTTTTTCTGTTTCTGCTCCGATAATAAACCTGTAGAATGGTTAATGGTTTCCTCATCTGTGTATAAATTTTGACCACAAGTTTCTCTGATATAAAGCAAGAGTGATAGAGTGATGGTGGGACTCCCTGCTTATGTGGAGAGTTTCGCAAAAAGAAAGAAAAGACAGAAAGTGAAGGGTTGAATTGGATATTGGCATTTTATCACTGTATTGGGGCGGAGCCATTATTTCCAGGTTCTGAAACTTTAGTTCCTTTTGAATGTACTTGTGTAATTATGTAGTTGTTTGACACTGAATATACAGTTTCCAAATTCTTCCTTGGCTTTGCTTCATTCATCTAGAGCTCCTACCCGCTTTCCAGGTTTGAATGATTTTTCTAGATTCCATAATTTCTTGCTATCTTGAATTCACTCTCTTTGCACATTATACCCATTTGTAATCATGTCTCTACATAATGCATTATTGGCATCTCTCACATGCTCAAACACTTCTCAAGTCTTTGAAAATATCATTGAATTTTTTACTTCCAATTATGCCCTCATACCATCTAAAGGCATTTAGAAATCGAATAGAAAACTAGAAAAGAATATATGTATGAGGAATTTTCAGGAGATTTGGATGACCCAATCGTACCAACAAGTATTTCACCAATGCACCGTATTGTCATGTCTTTATTTGATTCTATATTGCGTATATGTTTGTGCAATGCGGGACTTGATTGACACATTCATGTTAATTCATATGTTGTCACAATCTGTGACCCCCCTGTTATTCCCTTTTTATTCTCTATATAGCATATCTCTACTGATAAGAGATGAAGATTTGAAGAAAACGTTTTTAACTGCTTCAAATTCAAATTTTTGAATGTTACCCATTGGCTACTCTTTTTTTATTTTTTTTTAAACACGAAGTGAAAATTTTAACAAGAAAAATCGCAGTTCTTAAATCACCTTATTAATTTGGGCAAAAAAAAAAATAAAAAAAATCACCTTATTAATTGTTGTTATAGATGGCTATCTATCTTATTAGTATCTATTATATTTGTTTCATCCTAGTCTACACCATAGGACGACTGGTTTGAATTGTCTCGTCAAATTATTTGGGAATAGACTCTAGTCCTTGAGTAATAAATTTTTGTCAATTTTTTTTTTTAAATTCAAGGGGAAGGTTATGGGGATTCTAAAAATATATACTGTATTTTTTTAATTTTAATAAATAGTTTTGTTTTTTTTTTCCTCCCAAATATTTTTGTTTAATGTACTGCAATAGGTGAATGAATGCTCCTGCTAGCATGGTAATTAAAAATTATGATAGGAGGTGAAAGTATGTTTTCAAGAAATTAAATATTCTGCACTTAGCATACCCTAATCCTCATATAAATGAAGCTTATATGTGAAGTCTTAAGTCCAATAAATAATTTGCACAAAAAGTAAATGTATGGCAATAAAATAATATTCCTTCTTCTGTTTATATGCCAAAGGTAAATAAAAGGGAAGTGTGGCTCATTTTTCCTACTTTGATCCTCATCTTCTCTTCATCCTCTGATTGTAAATAGTACCTCTTTATCCATAGAGTTGATTTTTGGTTTTGCAGTACTGTAAAATAATTACTTTTTTTTGTCTCAACTTTTTAATTCACTATTCGGAGAAGAAAATGGTAAAAGTCTCCCATTCACTGGGCAGATTTTAGTAAAAAATGAAGAATTTTGTGAAGAGTACTGATATTTCGCGTAATTATAAGACTGGATTGCAAGCAGATGACTTGTGTTTTTGTAATTAAACCTGCACCTAATGGCAACAATTGTGTGTACTGGCGTCTGAGCAAGTAGTAATAGAGTTGTCGAATTTTTTCAAGCCATCGATCCAAATCCCAAAGCTATTCTTTATGTCTCAAAACTACACTTGTACCTTATCTAGATGTAATCGAGTCGAATCGAGTTAAATTTTAGTTTGTTCAGATTTGACTTGATATTTTTTTTTTTTTTGAACTCGAGTTTAAATTCAAACTTTGAGTCGAGTTTGAAAATTACGTTCAACCTCGATTCGTTCAAATTTTAGCTTAGTTCGTTAATAAATTACAATCGAACTTCTCGAACTCGACTCGTTAATAAATTACAATCGAGTTAAGTTCGAATTCGAACTCGACTCGTTTTGAAACTCGTTTAGAATTTATCAAAATACTCAACTTTTTAAATATTTATTTTTAATAAAATAACTATAACAAAAATATTTGGAACTAATATAAAAATAAAATCATCCAATTAGTAGAAAAAAAAATCTAATTATAAAATCGAGTATCAATTGTATCACAAATATATTAATTAATAAAAAAATATTTTTAAAAATTAGAATATTAGATTATATAATAAGAAAATATTAGATTATTTTAATTAGGAGAATATATATTTTAATCAAATTGAATTACCAAAAATTTTATAGAAGTATTAAAATATATTTTTTGAAATGTCAATATTATTAATTTAATAATAATAATAATAATAATAATCAAGCTGTTCACGAGCCTATTAATCGAGCTTTTTGTGAGCCTGTTCACGAGCTTATAATCGAGCTGTTCACGAGTCTAATCGAGCCGAACTTAATTTTACTCAAACTTGGTTCGTTTATTCATCGAGCCTTAAAGTAAGGCTCAAACTTGACTCGTTTATAAAATGAACCGAACGCGAATGAGCTTTTATCGAGTCGAACACTGAGCTGCTCGCGAACAGTTTGACTCATTTACACCCCTAACCAAACTAGAGTGGGTTACAGTTCCTATTTTTATATTTTAGGCTGTGTTTGGTTACATGAATATGATAACATGATAAGATAAGACAAGACAGAACGAACTAGATAAATATTTGTCTTATCTTATATTTGGTGCAACTGAGATTAGATTATAATTTTATCTTGTTCTGTGTTTGGTTATCATGGCACAAGACTGAATATTATGTAAAAATGATCTTAATACTCTTTTCCAGTTTTGTATTTTGTTGAAATGTTATTATGGACATAACAAATCTATATAGGAAAAAGAAATAAAATTTTAAATTTTAAAACAAAATAAAATTATTTTATAAGTAATTACACAAAATTTAATTATAACAATTTTTAAAAATTTCTCATGTTTATTTCAAACATGAGAAATTATGTTTATTGAGAGTATTTCGAAAATAAATTTTTTATTAATTAAGTCCTAAGGAAAAAGAAATAAAATATTAAATTTTCAAACAAAATAAATTTATGTTTATTGAGGGTAATTCGAGAATAAATTTTTTATTAATTGAGACTTAAGGAAAAAAGAAATAAAATATTAAATTTTCAAAGAAAATAAAATTATGTTTATTGAGGTATTGAGGGTAATTCGGGAATAAATTTTTTATTAATTGAGACCTAAGAAAAAAGAAATAAAATATTAAAATTTCAAACAAAATAAAATTATGTTTATTAAGGGTAATTTGGAAATAAATTTTTTATTAATTGAATCATAAGGAAATAAGAAATAAAATATTAAATTTTCAAACAAAATAAAATTATATTTATTGAGGATAATTTGAGAATAAATTTTTTATTAATTGAATCATAAGGAATGGACAAACGAATCCTCCATAAAATAAAAGGGCTAAAAACGAAAATGAAAATAAATAAAAAGTGATTTTTGTCCATCATGTTCATATATAAAAATGCTCAAACACCAAACAAGTTATATTTATTCAGTCTTACCATGCGAAACAAACACACCACTGGGACTCAGATTAGATAGATAGAGAGATAGATAGATAGGGTGGGTCACCGGATACTTGCGAATGCCATAATACCCTTCAGAACAGAACTAGGGTAGGTGTCTCATGCCTGTAGAGTTTAGACCTTGCAATTTCACGTTTCTGGATGTGTAAAAAAGAGCGAAGGACGAAAATGTTCAGAGTTGTATTGGGATTATGCAGACAAAAGGGTGGGTCAATAACCCTCAGGGTCATCATTTTTTTTCTATTCGTTTTCTATTAAAACCTGTTGGCAGCTAACTCTCTCCGTTAAGCATGTCACCAACTAGCAAGGAAATTAACCACCACAACTACCGTGTATGCCCTACCTATTAATATTTAGTAATCAATTTCTTGTCATAAAGGAAGATACATATGCCTAATTTAGTTAAGACCCTCTTATCAGTTAATTGTTAATTAGTTACTATACTAATTACTTACTGGCTCAAGTTTAGGATATATGATCATTGTTTGTTATTGCATAGTTGCTAAATGCTAATCTAATTAATCAAAGAAGGGATTCTTGGTGGGAAAAGAAAAATCAAAATGAAAAGGCCTTCAAAATGCATTAAAACCTCCATTTTTTTTTACACTGTTAGGCATACAAAGATAATATGTTTGTCCCATAATGAAAGAGTTCAAATGTATAAATATATTGTCATACTTTTATCTTTTAAAAATTTTCGATTAACTAAAAAAGAAAAAAATGTACATGTATTATTTATTTTATAGCTTTATTATAGTATAATATTTGATTAATCATTTAATTACCCTCTAAAGGCAAGTAATTAAATGCAAACACAATTTATATTTTATATGTGGGAGGAATGCTAGTAATACTTTCTCTTCAACACTATTTTAGATAATTGTTGTCCTATTGATCTGCATCATTTAACTTGTCAATTTAAAAACTTACTACATATTCAACAAGTTATATTAATTTCATATTCTCTCTCTTAATAAATAAAAGTAAAATAAACTTGTATGTTATTAATTACTAACTAAAAAATAAATATTTTTCACATATAAAATTTGTCATGACTTAAAATTCACTGCTTTAATTTTAATTTTGAAGAGATTTTTTTTTTTTTTTTGTGAATAACAACACTTTTATTTTTAACAATTTAATATAGGGCTTTTATTTTTTTTTATGTGAATAATAGCATTTTTAACAATTTAATATAGGAATTTTAACAATTTATTTTTTACGTGAATAATAAAATCTGTCAAAACTGGTTAGTATATGACTTTTATTTTTCTCGCTAGAATTTTTCACAATTTAATAACAAACTTTTACATATCAATTATAAAGAGTGACTTTTCATTAATCATAAAAAAAAATTTAGTTCTTCACAAATTTGGATTTTCTACAATTATAAAGTGTGACTTTTCATTAACTATAATTTTTTTTATTTAGAACAATGTTAGGTGGGGCAAGTTGTGTAAAAAAAATTGACGTAAATCAATATAATTTGAAGACATCATATATTAAGAAATAAATAAACAATAATTTCCTTTATTTTACATCATAAGTTGTGTCAAAATATTATATAATTGCCCTTATTTTGTTAGACGTAATTGCGCCATTTATGATTATCATTTTATTTATCTTTTACAACATTAAGAAAAAAGAGAAATTGAAAATTAATTTTATTGACTTAATTTGTTGAATAAGTAATAAGTTTTTAGATTGAAAAGTTAGATGATGTGGATCAATAGGATAGCAAAAGAGAGTATTGCTAGTGTCAAGATCCGAAACTAAAGGCATGTGACTGGCACTAGAAAACGGAAAAGTATAAGACTTTCAGAACCCGTAGTAAGTATGACTACTCGCTAAACGACAAAACAATCAATATGACAGTTGTAACTGTCACAGAAGTGAGCTATGAGCTCACATATTAAGCAAAACTTGTGCAAAATATCACTTAATGCCACCCAGGGCTAAATATCAATCATAACAATATTATCATCATGAGATTCTTACTTAACAAAACAACTAATCAAACTCAAAAGAAAATAAACAACTAACAAATAAAAATAGAATTTCAAATAAAAGAAAATAACCATGCGGAGTATTAGAGTTTTATAATACAGTACAATATGAAATAATTACATAATTAAATAATAAAATAAACTTCATTGCCGAATGATGAAATGTAGTAATAACTCAATTTTAATTATTTTCACGAGCTCAACTTGCAATCTTGGGAAAAATATTGAACATGAGTGAGCATTCAACTTAATGTCTTATAATACAGTACAATATGAAATAATTACATAATTGAATAATAAAATAAACTTTATTGCTGAAGGATGAAAGGCAGGAATAACTCAATTTTAATTACTTTACGAGCTCAACTTGCAATCCTGAGAAAAATATTGAACATGAGCGAGCATTCGACTTAATGAGCTATATAATTATCAATATAACATATCATTCGAATGTCAGAAATGCTAATGCATAATGTCAACCAGACAAACAATCACATAATCAACCAAGTATAGAAATTAGTCGATAGAAATCACACTAAATCTCAAACTGGGAAACCAACCCCCTATCTTGCTCTCTTAATCCAAATATTGTATTTTAATATCCAATATATAGGGTCCCATTTGTCCATGGCCTAAACCACGCAGTGCCGACCCGACTAATAGCAGCGCCGGGCGATGAGCAAGCCCTCAAACCGTCATGTACCAGTTATAACTCATCAACATATCTCAATCATAGTATCATAATATGAATCTCAATCATGTGTGGTCTTATGTCATCATAATCCCATTCGAACAAACTCAAGTAATATACAACACAAATATAACAAAATAATCACATACAAATGCTATAATGCTTAACTTATATTCATAATGCATAATTATATATTTATAGTATACAAACAATCATTGCATGTATGCAAATGTAATATTAAATAAATAAATAAATTAAATATTATATTAAGTTATATAACTCACAAACTTTACGGATGTCAAATTAGCTCTCCTCGAAGTGTGAGATCTCGCAATTGGAAAGATGCCTGAAATACCAATACGAAGTCGAATTCTCGTAAACTAACTTCGAAATTGCAATGTATATGTGAAATGTAGTCAACTTGAATTTTTGGATCACCCGCGGTGCGTGGGGTCCACTTGCAGTGTTGCTACCGACAATAGTTCTAGAGCTCGAAAGTTATACCACCTGAATCCTCTCTTCGTCAAGAATCCAACGGTGGTGTCAGTGTATCCTCACTTGTTGCCATTTCACCGAAAAACGCCTCAAAAGTTACAGAATCTCATTTGTCGATCTCTTTCTTTGGTCAACGAGAGGTGGCAAGGTTGATACCAAATTGAAGCTTGTGATGAGAGGATTTCATAACCACTAGAATCGCTGAAAAAGGCTACCGAAAATGCCCGGAATGGCCAACAAAAGTTTATGTCGCCGAAAAATCTTCAGTCGGCAAGTGCCTCGTCACCAGTGGTCGTCTTCAGTCGCCGATGGTCTACATGGGGTCGCTGAACACCGAGCTACGTCGTGATATGGGCGGTGTCGACAGTGGCTGGCTGGAGGAGGTGGTTCCGCCACTCACAGCCCTTTCTCTCTCTCTCTCTCTCTCTCTCACACACACACACACACACACACACACACACACACACACACACACACACACACACACACACACACACACACACACAGAGGCTGGTTCATGGGGCGCACACACACACACACACACACAGAGGCTGGTTCATGGGGCAGAATAGTCATCTGATTGATTGTTATAAAATTTCTCTTTTTTTTAATAATAATAATAATATAACAACTTTAACTTTAAATAACAAAATTTAAAATTAATATTTTCTTAAATTTTTTGAAATAATTCTTTAAATTAAAATAACAATTTAACATAATATAAAATTACAATTAAATAATATTTCAAAATCATAATAATCCAAAATTTTAAATAAATATAAAAATATTAAATATAATATATTACATCCAATTAAATCATTATATTTTCATACAAAATAATTTTTTTTAAAACAAATAAAAATTATGGTGATTACCGCTAGCATTAACTCCTTTTCACAATTTATAGCAATAGAGGAGAAAGAAAATAAATTACCTATGTTGGCATTAATTGTTGTGTCATTTAAGAAGCCAATGAGATGATGTAAATTTTTTTTTTTTTAGATATAAATGTACATTATTAACTTCTTTTACCTCATCGAGCTCAGCCTCGACACACACGTTGTCATGTTTTTTTTTTTTTTTTTTGGCCAAATTAGTAGTGTTTCTAGTTCTACACGTTATAAGATATTCATTGAAGGCATCGATCTCCCAACTGCTAATTTTTCACCTTATGATATAACAGAGCAATGGCATCACTCTGTTTTGTTAAGACTTTTTTTTTTTCCTTTTTTAAGTCAGATAGGAAAATTTTATTAAAATTGTCATAATTGCCAAAGAAACATACATTTATGAAAACCAAAGCACAAATTACTGTTTTGTTGAGACTCCTTTTAAAACTTCAAATTACTTTTCCTTTTTCCCTGTGATGATCAAAATATGTGAGTAAATTTTAAATGTTTATCTAGTTTAAAATTTAAATCTCTCTTCTCAAGAGATTTAAAATTGCAATTTTTTTTTTCCTTTTTATTCACTCAATTATGGACATTTTTGATTCAGTCAATCGAAACTACATATTTTTTAGGTGAATTCAATGGTGCACTTTCATATTTAATATGTACATTCAAATTTTTTTTTTATGTGCTATTTTTAAAAATCAAATAAAAAAAATTCTCTTACTAACCAAATTAATTCTTGATATTTAAAAACGCATATTTCATATTCAGCTTATGCATTTAAAGAATAATTTACAAGAAATTAACAAATTCAACTATAATAATTGTCTCCAAATTAGGTATATAATATCCATTTTGTATGTAATTTAACAATTTACATAAGTATTGAATGCAAAGAAGATTAATTAATCCAAAATTAAAAGTGTTAATTTACTACATTAACCCCCAAAATATTGGGACCACATTGGTAATTTTCTTTTGATTAATATTAATTAATTAAAAAGACCCCTATCCTATCCCCTACCGAAAGGACACACTTGAATTAAGGTAGCTAGGTAGGACATATGCATAGCAATCAAGTGACAAATCAAAAGAAAAAAGAAAAACAATTTGTGGTCCTATGGCCTGTAAGTAAGACTCATGGGGACAAGGCTTCGATCTAAGTCAAGTGGGATTTTATAATAAACAGTTTTTGTGTAGAGAGAGAGAGAG
>CATKHJ010351087.1:0-14695 GCA_949750685.1 Vernicia montana | reverse complement strand
ATTATAAAAATTCATTTTCAAATTAGTAGTTGCAATATATATATATACACACACTTTGATATTGAATTAGCAATACATTTAATGAGATTGAATAATGTATAAGTAAAATTTAATTTTTAATTATTTAAAAATAGAAAATATCCGAATTTTCGTTTTGTCCCGTTCCGTACCGAACCGTCCCATTAGACCCGAATCTCTGTCCCGAACCGTCCCAAAAAATCGGGACGGTTCGATATTGAGATTTTTCCTTACGGTTCGGTTCCGGAGATCTCATTTTGAAAATCTCCGAAGTTTGGTTCGGTTCCGGAGATTTTCAAATTTCCGAATTCCCCCAAACCGTACTGAGCCCTAACTAGTATACCACCACCAGAGGCTCAATACACGCCCGATGTAAGGAAGATGCAAATCAGTAGAGTTGCTACGGGCGGTGGTGAGAGAGTGAGAGTATCCAGGTGGCCAAATGGAAAATATTCTTCATGGCAAAAAAAAAAGAAAATATTATCCAAGAGTGATTTTCTTGAAAATTTGCTAATGAAAACGAGGGAGTCCATCCCTACAATCTCGTTGAACCAATTAGCATTTGTTCAAAATGTCATGGCCAGGGGTGATGATGGTTCGGTTTGATTGATTTAGAGTAAATATTTTTAATTAAATCAATAAAATCGATTTTTAAATATTTCAACTTTTAATCAAACCAAATAATATTAAAAAATATCCAAACCAAAACTATTTGGATAGTAGGTTTAGTCGTTTGATAAAAGTAAAAAATAAATAAAATAAGAAATTATAGAAATTTAACAAACATTAAAATAAAAACATATTACTATATAACAATCAATCTTATCAATACTAAAAAAAATAAATAAATAAATTTCAAGTTGTGTACTTGAAATTCTATAGCATAATAATAATAAATTAGAATAAAATATTATCCAAGAAGTTAGTAGGATCAAAAAACAATATAAAAATCATCTAAAATATAAAAATTTAGTAGATATTTTTAACTTTTAAAAAATTTAAAAAATAATTTACATATTAGTAAAGTACATATATAAAAAATATATAGTTTTATTATATTATTAGTTCGGTTCGGTTTAACTAGATTCTCATTTTCTTAAATTAAAACCAAACTAAAAATTTGATTTATAAAAATTTCAAAATCGTAATCAACCATAAAACAATTTAAATCATAATTTTTTATTTGGATTAATTCGATTTAATCAATTTGATTAATTTTTGTGGAACTGATAATGATGGTGGAAGGTAGATGGTTGTACAGCTGAGGCATTAAATATTAATATTTTGGGTCAAATGATGGTAGACGATTGTACGTTTGGTATTATGTTTTGTTTTATTTTATTCTATATATATATATATATATATATATATATATATATATTTTTTTTTTTCTAACGAAATTTTGAAAAAAAATTGACGGAAGGAATAATTAATTTAACGGAAACAAAACTGAGGATTATTTAGTTAGTTTCTCAAAAATAAGGGATCACTCATTAATTATATCAAATCTCAAAAACAAAATAATATTTTACTCTTATTTTTATTATATATGTATACAGCTTTGATTAGCCCACTTGGGACCAATCAGAAGCTGTGCTTCTGTCGGGAGAGAGGGAGCAGATAAGAGAGACAAACTGAGTTTCTATCGCTAGTTTGCCGCCCTATAGTCACTGCCAGTCTACACGTGACAGACTAAGAGGAAAAGCAGTTGCCGACTAGCCGACAAGTAGAAGCTCGCCGCCATAAGCCACTAAAAGCAGCCGCACTCACCGCCCGATCATTGTGCCATTAATGATCTTTCCAAGCTCATTTCTGTCATTTCTAACCTCCTTTCATGGCAAAGTGAGTACCATTGGACTCCTATCTTCCTAAGCTTTCATTTGGTACCTCATTTGCCTCTAATGAACTAACTTGAAATTTAACCTAAATCTGGTGATTATTGCGGCTGTCAAAGTAGATTCTCGGTGAGTGAGGAAGAGTGGCAGTGGTTTCCAAACTCAACATGTCAAGACGAGTCTGTTGACACCTATCTTGCCAACATCCATCACCGACGGTTGTTTTCTAGCGATTTCTCTAGTGATCAACCAATGAGTTTCGCCGTTTCAAAATTTAATTCCAATGCGTAGCATTATAATTAAATTATTAATTGATGTGTATAAATGAATTTTGGGATAATTTTTTATGTTTAATTGAGTCATTTGATAATTTATCTGTATTTATGTAATCATTGGAATTATTAATGAAATTGTGTATTGTGAAATCTGTATTTTAAGGAGGATGGATCGATATTGTGTTATTGTTATATAAAGGCCCATATGGGGCATTTGAGATTTATTTGAGTTGAGTTTTTTGTCTGTATTTCAGGGGGATTAAGTATATTTTAGGAGAAACTCTGCCGGATTTTCGGTAGATTATTCGCAGTCTTTAGAAAAATTGTCTTTTGGTTCATTTGATCTATATTCTAATAATTCTTTGAATTTCATTTTAAATCGTCCAGGACCATCTTCAACTTCAAGTCATCCCCAAGCTTGACTGTTCTCTCCACGGGCTATGAGTGATATTAATCAATATATTTTGTTGCTTACATGCATTGCATTTAATGATTGTAAATATATATTTTATATAAACTATGCATTATAAATTATTAACTCATCCATCTGCTTGTGATTGATAAATCGTTATTAATTGTTGCATAATTACTTGTGATTGTTAGATGGGATTAGGATGAGGTGGAAATCACTAGGATGATAATTTCAATGATATATGAATATATGTATATATGTATTTTTGATGATCATTTCTACTCGGAGACGGCAGAAGTTGATCATCTTTCACGTTGCTTGTGAGTAGGTTATGCGGCATGCTCATTGTGGTGACGACAATCCTTATTGGGTTTGTGTTGCATTCACATTGAGATGACGATAGGCTAAACATGGATTAAGAGACTAATTGGAATAAGAGAACCATATTAGAGGGTTGGCTCCCCATTTTGAGGTTTAGTATGATTTCCTACTAACTAATTCCCATCATTGATTGTTTATGTGATGTTCACTGTATTATTGCCCATGCATGATCACTTTTAGATTATGGCATGATAACTAGGCACTGAGATTATATATTGATTAATATCATTCACTAAGTTGAGACATTCACTCCTATCTCATTATTTTTCAGGCTACAGGTTTAGTCTCGAGGAGATTCTTATGTACCAAGCCTTGCTTTCTATTTCCACAATGGCTATTTATCCTCTTCTATGTATAATTATTGTCTTATGTATTATTATTCACTTTATGTATTGTAAACATACAATTTAGATTTCCACAATTACAGTAGTTGTCTAATGTGTGATATTTTGGATGTTAAAGGATAGTTGAGCTTTTTCTGTATGATTATATTATTCACTATCAAGCAAATATCTTTATGACTTTTCATATTGTGGCTGATATTGAGATGTTGATATACATATTTATACAAATGGATGTGAGATTATATTATGTGATCAGATTCTGCTTGACAGGTGGGCCTGTAGTTCTTTATTATTTAGTTTACAGTTATTATGATGCCGAGTTTCTGTTTGATTAGACAAGTCAGGTTAACTACGAGTTTTGGAAGTCTTATACTTTTCCATGCCCCCTAGAGTCGAGTTGTAACATGCGACCTTGGACTCACCAAAAGATGGAACTTAGTATTAGTTGAAGCGTAAATTGGTCTAAGAATATTTTGGTCGACTGAAAAAAAAAAAAAAGTTATATAACTAATTTAATATATTAAAGGATTTAAATTTGATTTATTTGATTTATTTCATAGATTTTCAAAATGGTATGGGAATTAGATTAAACCTATGAATAAAATTTTCCCCTAATATTTTTTAAGGACTTTTCATAATATTTTGATATAATAGGAATGAAAAAAAAAATTCTTAGAAGTTTATAAAGTAAAATCTAGTTTGCAAATAAATCATACAAAAGTCAATGTGAATCTACTCTTCTTCTTTTTTTAGTGGTATAAATTATTGTTTTGATTTATGTGATCAATTATTCTATATTCTAACGGACATAAATTGAGTTACAATTTATTGGATTTAATATTATATGATTCATGATAATCAATGATAATTGAATTTTTTTTTATTATTATTATTTGGAAAAAAAAAATAGAAAATTTTTATTAAAAATAATTGATATGAGGTTGGAATTTTTGAAGGAGATTACAAAATAGTAAAAAATTAATTATCTTTGATCGTGTCACTCAAAAATTTATGTACCTTAATTCAGTCTAAAATAAGTATATTAATTTCCCTAAAAAAAGTATACTAATTCATCCAGAAAAAAAGTGTAACGTAATTGGTTAAGAAAAAATATGACAATAAATAGAATATTTGTGATATTTGATCTTATTATATTATAGCATTTTAGCATCTATAAATAAATTTGGGATAGATATATGTTAAAAAATAATTACTCATCTCGGATTTAAGTAGATACAAGTTTATTATTCTCAAAAAAGAAAAAATAGATATAATAAACCTAAATCGTTTATGAAAATAAATAAATATTTTTATATCATTATTAATCAAATTATAAAATTTTTAAATATTTTAATAAAATTTATAATAATATACAATAGTAATTAAAAGTAATAACTACTAGTTAAATATATTAAAAGTATATGGAGTTTGGTGTGTTAGTATATCTTAATTGGATTTAGAATGAATACAAACAATAGAATTATTAAATAAATTCAAACAATATTATAAGCTTGATATGATTTTTATTTGAAATAAAGATATTTAAAAAAAAAATTTTGAACAATCACCAAGGTAATTATTCTCTTTCATATCATATATATTGATTTTTTTTTTTTTTTTTTTTTGAGATTAGTATATTTTGAATTTTGATATTCGGCTTTTCAAATGATGTATAATAATTATAATGAATAATTAATTATATACAATTCAAAATATAATATAAAATTAAATTAAATATTAATTAAATAATTAAAACATTATTTCATTATAGCAGTAAAAAAATTCTTTTTCTTTTTTTTTTTTTTTTTTTTTTTTTTTTAATGAAGAGAGAAAAATTAGAATTGGAGTTCATGCATTTGAATTGTTATTATAGTGTACAGGTTCCCCAGACTACACGAACAAGTTCCAGTGTCAATCACCTGTTGCAGGTCCAATTCCAACGGTGGGGTTCTAAATACAATCCTAGCAGCCAATCAATGCAATTAAAGTCAGTTTTTGGATTCACCACAGAGAGATTCAAAATGACTAGAGCAAATTATTGATGAGTAAGTAAAAACAAACAAACAAACAAACAAACAAACAAACAAACCTTCATGTAAAAAAATCAGATCGAGTGCTATTTACATCAATCATCTAGTACAGAAAACAAAGGCGCTTCTTTTGATCCTTCCCCCCATCTTTCCTTGCACAAACAGAATCCTCCACCATCAAGAAACCTCACAAGCATATTTTCCATTTGCCATAAAATGAAGACAACCACCACCACCATATTTGCCATTTACATAAACAATTTAAAAGGTAAAAAGAAAAGGAAAACAAAAGAAAAAGGGCAACGGTCAACCGTATATCAGTATGCAAATTGCAGAAAATCTATACTACGAGAGAGAGAGAAGGGGAGGGAAGGGAAATCCCACCTATTGATATCTTTGTTTGGGCAATAACAAAATCTTTGGACAAGCAACATGACTAGCATCCCACATTAAGCAAATTTAGGCATTATATCACTAAACACTAATTTGACATGTGCACTGCAGCAACAGACACAGAAATGGTGTTCAGCCAGCCTCCATCTATCATCTTTTCTCTTCTTCCCATCCAACCCCCCTCCCCTTTTTTTTCTCATTTGTTTCTCAAATTTTTTATGTACGCAATACTTTAAGACATAAAAGACGATTTGCATTGAAAAAGGCACTGACTCTTCAAAAAGTTAATATAGCTGCAGCCAAATCTTTAGCAACGACTGAAAAATGGATGCAAAAGAACTAAAAACTTCTGTGCATTTGTAAAATTTGCTTCTCAAACTTAATTTAAACGGCAAAGAAGTTGACAATGGTTGAAGTTTCTGTATAGCTACTAATCAATAGGAGGATCAATTATCATTTCCTGCATCATGAGAAATCAGAACCATGTTACCATGCATGCTAATGGATCTCATCTAATCACATGATCAATGGATAAACTTTCTGAGGCAAACCTTATCACAAACAGGACAGGTGTCACTTCTTTCCATCCATTCGAGAATGCAAGCAAGGTGAAAATGGTGCTCACATTTGGTGGTAATTTTAGGATTCTCTGCATCATACTCTGCAGGGAGAAGGAAAAAAGTTCAAAATTTACATCATTACCAGCACAAAAATAGCAGAATGCAGCTAAAATAACCATATTATAAGTAATTCCATTGACCATAAGAAGCTCATGATGCTAAGCATGAAAGAATATTGTGATAGCACTACCTTCCAAACAGGTAGGACAAACATCCTCCTCTTCTGTTGGTGAAGCAAGAGGTTCAACTGACTTTGACAACTCAACATCAAGCTCCTTTGCTGAATCAAGTTCTAAATTACTATGTGCTTTACAGTCTGACTCCTCCATATCATCACACTTAGCTGAATTTTCTTGAGTATTGATGCCAGTTGTTTCTTGAACAGAACCAGAATTTGTTGTTTGCAGGGCTCCATCATCTTTATTGCTGGAAATTTCGTGTGCCCCTTGTGGAGTTTGAGGACGTCCTGGAGCCACATCAAATGGAATAGGTGGAGGAGGTGGCCTATAAGCATCAGGAACTGATGTGTCAAGGTTTGTGTCAACCAATAGTCCTGTGGAGAGAGCAGATGCAGCACCAAGGCGAGTTGACAGTGGGACATGCTCTTCTGATGCTCTGGGGTACTGTAGAAAGAGTGAGAGTTCTAGAAGTGATGAATGTAACAAATTGTAAATTTGACTCTCTACCCTTGGAGTTCATCATAACAACGAACAATAATTGATTAACAACAAAAATTAATGAAGCAAAAAACAAAAGGCTGTCACTGCACATGCTGAGGGGGTATTTTAGGGTGGCTGTGAGGAAGAAGGGATGAGATTTGACCATCAAGTCTAATTATCAGAATGAACTGAATTAACCACACAGTACTTAAATCTAATAGGATAAAATAGACACCTATATTCTCATCAATGGCAGTGCTGGGGAAAATAACTTCCAAGCATTTAGCAAAGTTGGTATCTATTGTTTTAACTTCAAACTTTCTGATATAAATCATTAAGTATCTGATATAAATCATTAAGTATATCCTATTCCGCTATCCAACCTTTTCTGAAAGGATTTTTTTCATAATTGATTTAGGGAGTTCTCTCGTAAAAATAAGCATTCATTACTGATCATTACCACCAACACTAAATTTAAAAAAAAAAATTCACAATGTTCAAAATAAGATATTTAGTGAAATAGATTAAATCCTATTAAAGTTTCAAGCAAGTGGAAGGAATCTATTGAAATACTTTGAATCATTTTAATACCAACTGCAATTAAATTTTAATTATATGGGTAAAATGCTGATTTCATTATGTAAATTTGTACAAAGTTTATCATAGGCATATTATCTTTTCTTTCTCTATGCACAACAAATTTTTTGTGTGTGAGTGTGAGAGAGAGAGAGAGAGCACGAGAGCCTGTGGATACACACACATAAATTAAAAATATATATTTATAAAGATTTTTAGAAATATTTTTGTTGCCCCACCCCCGTTAAAAAAATTTCCTACCTTTGTCACTGATACTCATCATTCCAAAAAATGCATCACCAAAGCACAACTTGTATCCCAATTCCTTTAGAGTTGCTTTCTAACCAATAAATAAACAACACACACTAGCTACTTGCAGAGCACATTAAAACCAGACTAATAGCATTTAAAAAAAAAAAAAAGTTTTCGAGGAAAAAAGAAAGAATATGCAAATACTGGAGATTACAGAACAAAAAGAATCAAAAGAAGAGAGCAGAGATTGTACTGACATAATAATAAGCCGGTGCATTATTTAATTCAGCTCCCTTGGGGGAACAACAGCAGCAGCAACCTCCCATTATCCTTTTAATTTATCTTCAATATCCATCTAAAACTATGCTCACATAATGCATCAAATCCTGCTACAAGCTATCTACCATGAGAAAAAAAAAAAAAAAAAAACCTTATCAACTCTATCATAAACAAAACAGAACAATCCAATAGTTATGTATATCTTGAACAACCCAATAAAAAGTTAAAAACCCATTAAAGGGAACACCTATAGATACAAAAAAAAAAAAAAACCTAGCAAATAGTGAAAATTCACATAAAAAAAATGAGCTATCAATCGAAATTGAAAACCAGCAAAGCCTATAACGAGAAACAGAACAAAGAAAATTTACAAGACATCAAATCTATTTGAGCTCAAATATGAATAATCAAATAACAATAAGTAATCAAAAACAGTTGTATTGGGTAAACTAAGAGACCCCCAAAAAAATAATAAGAATAAAAGTGGGAATTAATACCTGGTTTGATTGAGAATTTGATAAGAACTTCAACTGGAACTGGAATTGGAATTGGAAGTGAAAGTGAAAGGAATTGAAGAAACAGAAGGGAATTTGAATTGGAATTGGAATTGGGTATTTAGCTTTATGGATGCTTTGTGTATGTGTGAGAGAGAGGACCTGAAAAGAGGCTTCTCTTTGCGAGAAAGAGAGAGAGAGAGAGTGTTGTTTTGTGTGCGAGAACGACTTTCACTGAAAAAGGAGGACTCTTTTTAATTATTTTATTTATTTGTTTATGTTATTAATTACTATTATTATTATTTTAATTAATTAAGATAATTTTTTTTTATAAAATAAATAAATATTTTTTTTATTTTTTTTTTGGGTTGGTTGGTGAAATTAGTCAAATTTCATTCAAAATATTTAATTAACATAATTAATTAATTACTCCCTGTAAAAAAAAACAAAAAAAAAAAAACAAAGTTGGAACACTTTTCTTTTTAAAAAGTTGTCACATCTATTACTATATATTTAATTAATAAATTTTAAATTTCACAAAATTTAAATGATAAAAACTAACACGTATCTAAATTTTTAAAAAAAAATCACAAAATTTTTAATTAAATATCAACTATCATTAAATCAATTAAAATATAATAATAAAATTTTTTCATTTGATTATCATTATTTGTAATCCTAAAAAAATAATTCAATCTATTATCCACAAAAAAGCTTGGAAAAAAAAATACACAAAAATTTCAATTAAAATATCAATTACCTAAATTAATTATTATTAAATCAATTAGTTCTTTTTCCCTAATTGCCAAAGACTTGTTATCTACTCACGTTCATGATGCCTATTTGATTTCCCCTGTTATTCTTGGTGTGTTATAAATTATGTTTTTTTTTTTGTTTTAATTTGTCTACAAAATAATCACTTATATAATTAGTTGTTCTTTTTCTCTTTTTAGGATTTTTTATTTGGTGGCTGCTATGTTATTGTTATATGATCTCTCTTGTTTCTTCATATTTATGTTTCATTTATGGAGACGAGGGGAAATCTGTGTTGTTTCGGGCTTGCATGTTTTGTCTCTTCTGATTCGAATTCTTGACTTGCATTTATCAGGTGTATTCTAATATTTAATTTCTTTGTTTTGGTTTATTTTTTTCCCCCTGTTCTTTGAATGTATTGATCTATTTCTTTCATTTCCCAAAATTTTCTCAAATTTATTTTACCCTCAGCTGCCCCAAACCAAGCCCAACTATGTTCTTTGCATACGTTCAAAAAACCCATATTAGAGGCTTCCAATTTATAATTAATTTTTTTCATTTTTGATGGGTCTTATTTGGGATTCTAATTTTCTTTTTTTTTTTTTGCTTTTGCATGTGAGATTTATGATTGGGTTCTCTAAAAAGAGAAGGGAATAGTGAATTTTGTGGGCTGAAAATTGGATTTCTCTACTAGATTTCAGGTGAAAAGAATTGTTTTTGACTTTTCTTCCTTTTGATTTTTGATTTTCTGTTCATCTTCCTTTATTTATGATATAGGAGTTTTTTTTTTTTTCTTTTCGGTTTTAGGTTGAAAAACTAAAACTTTACAGTATATTACAAATTCCTGGCAAATTTTCCAAATGCTTTCCTTTGTGCACGCTAAAATATTAGCTCAAAACCTCATTAATGAGAAAGTTTGAGCATTCTTTGAAGGTAAATTTGAAGCCATATTATCTTCTTGATGTTTAAAGGTTGTATTTTTTGCCAATTTTATTTTTCAAGTCCTTACATTAGTTTTGCAAATTGATTACCATAATTTATGTTTATTGAACACACCATTTAATAATAGTGTTTTCAATGTCGATCACTTTTTAACGGTAAGCAATTTTAGCACCATGTCTTTGTTTCTTGATTATTGTTTGCCTAATTGAATTCGAGTTCAAGATCTTTGAAATTGATGCTTTTCTATTCCCATTTTTTTTTCTTTTTTCTTTATATATATATAAAGAGAGAAAAATAAAGACAGATATTTGATTAACTTTGGATAAAAAGAATTGACAATCAATTTTTCTTTCTTTTATTTAATTTTTCATTTCCTTCGTGAATTTGTTTGAATTTTTCATTAAATAAGGCTGTTGAGTTGGAATTTAAGGATATCTTTTAGAAGCTTTGGACTTTGAATATATTTGTTTATGATTTTGAAAATATATGTATTTGGTTTTTCTATTTCTTATGCAGATTGGGATTTCAAGTTGCAGGAAACGACATGTGGAAATATTTCCTTTAAATTCAGCTGATGCTGCATATGCTAAAATCATTGTAATACTTTCTACTCTTGGGGATCTCTTTACTTTAATTATTAGTCCAATAGTATGTTGCAATTGATTTTTTCTTTTAGCCTATGTGAAATTCCTTTTATTTTGCATTTGGCTTTAATAATCAATTGATTTAATTTTTATGCTTTTAAGATTTGTTAAATTATTTATGTGTATTTTTTTTTGTTATTAATGTCTAAATAATTTAGAACCTATGTGTATTTTTATAAATTTATTTATAAAATAAATTTATTGTTTGTTGATTCTGTGTTTATTTAATTTTTATGCTTTTAAGATTTGTTAAATTATTTGTGTATTTTTTGTTATTAATGTATAAATAATTTAGAATATGTATGTGTTTTTTAAAAATATATTTATAAAATAATTTTGCTGTTTAGATTAATAATTTTTTTTAACTTAATTAATTTTCAAAATAAAAGAAAATAAATCTCATTTTGTGGATAATCATCACTATCTAAATCAATTAAAATATCATAATAATCTGTTATATCTCTTTCCTAAAACAAGTGTTTCATGACAGTTTGGAAACACGAGAAACTGAACTGAATTGGACAAATTGGTACTCTCCTTTTATTTTTTAATTTCTTTGTTTTCAATTACAATTGTGTGATACATATTAGGTTTTTGTTTTGTTTTGTTTTGTTTTGAGTTTTGCTTCCGATCTTATTTATTATCATAGATTAAATATTTTATTGATGGTTCTAAATCTAATACTTTATGTAACGTATAACATAAGAATTCAATAATGTGAAACTCTTATTTGTCTTTTAAAAATTATCCAGACAGTAGAGGATGGTAAGAATGACCCAACTATAAAATTGAACAACAGTTATTTTTATGGATAGAGATTATTATAATTGTTGATATGGGTTTGGATTACAAGAAAGAGTGAAAAGTTGGAGTGAAAAGTTGTTCTCAAACTCTTAGTCCCATATGTATCTACTCTAATAAAACCAATTAAAAAAAAAAAAAAAAGGAAGCGCATGCCATGAAAATGAAATGATCAACAGTTAGTGTAGTACTAAATAATCACCCTATCACATATCGTTGTATCATTGACTTGAAATATATGATATTATAATACTTTATCAAAAAAAATTTACTTTCTTATTATTTTTGTGTATTTTCTTTTTATATTTACCCATAAATTTTACTTGATTTTTTTTATTTGATACTTAGATGGATAACATAAGTCTGGTCAAGAAAACATTGAAGATTAAAGTTAGGATAATTAGGTTGTGGGATATGCCTAACTTTAACAGAGCTGATTATGTAAACAATATTAAAATAGTGTTGTTGGATGAGAAGATATGTACTTCATACAAGATAGATTCATATGTATTTTTCTAATATTAGTTTTAATTTTTTTTAAATGATATGAAGGCAGAATTCAAGCAAGTATCAAAAGGATACTAATAAATAAATTCTAAACACCATTGAAAGAATATAAGGTTTTTATGATTACCAATTTCGTTGTGGGCCAGAACGGTAGTTCTTTCAAAACTATTAAACATCCATTCAAGATTGATTTCTTATATTTCACCTTATTGAGAGAGTTGGATGATGTTTCCATTCATGTATATTGATTTAAATTTACTCTATTTGATCAAATTTTATCAAAGAATGTTGATAAAATCTATTTTGTTAGTATGTTCTATGTTCTACTAGAATTTGCACTCCATATGTTGTTATCCAAATCTTTTTTAATAATTTTTCTATTAGTTTTGTCATATGTTATTGGACAAGTTATTGCTATTGCAAATGTAGAACTGAGCACAAACATTGGTAAACAAAATAGGAGAGTTAATATTGAATTATTTGATAACAGGCGAGTGTTGAACTCTCATGAAACTTCAATTTTTTATACATATATTTATTTAATTTAGCTTAAATGATTTTAATATTATTTTCTTTGAATCAGTAAAAATATTTTAAGTTGCATCATGTGGGATGAGTTTGTATTTACTTTTGTTATATATTTGCCTAATATATTTTCAATTTACATATATATCATATTCTCATTATAATTTGATTTATTATTTACATATATGAATTTATAATTAACAAAATAAATAATTTCTCTGCAACGCACGGATTTGTATCTAATTTTTATTAATAGTGTTATTTTTTATTTCATTTTTCATCTTTATCCTCTTAGTAATTCTTATTTTTAAGATGCATTTAATGTCTAAAAGAAACAAAAATTGAGTATATTTATTATACTATAATTTTATTTATTGTATTCTTAATTTATGTGTAAAATAAAAGTGTTTCAACATTTTTGAAAAAGATGGAGTATAAATTTGAAATTAGGAGATCCAAAACATTAAAGTATTTTCATAGATTAATATTACAGATATCTAACATAACTATAATCAATAATATGTTAATCGAATTTTAAACTTGATACTAGTTTAGTATAATAAAATTATTTTTTTATTTTGTTTTACTTTATTATATTCTATCGAGTATACACTTATTTCTAAATTGGATTAAATGTTAGGAAAATGACTATGATAGTGATTTTTTTTATTCATTACGATAATGATGTTTAAGACTTTTAAACCATTAGATAATAAATAAAGAAAATTTCAAAATAAGTAAAAGACAATGCTTGTTTATATGAAAGATAAACAAAATCAGGTTAGAGGTAACACCAAATCATTATTATCCTTTCCATTTAGTTTTAAGGAAAATTTTTTATTTTATTAATGAAGATAATTTTAATTCGTGAGATACGAAAGATATTATGTTTCATTACAGTCATGAATTCAAGTTATATTTTCATATAATCATTATTTTTTCACTTTAATTTCAATCAATTTTAAACATTAATTTTATTATAATTTTTTATAATTATAAAAAAATTTAGAAACAATAAAAGAAAACATTTTCAAATTGATTTTTTTAATAAAAGGTGATTTTTCAAAACACATTCTTTTTTTTTTAATATGGAAATACAAATTATAAGCTTAATATCAAACAAGTTGAAAGTTTAATCACTTAAATCTTACTCTTTTTTTTTTTTTTTTTTTTGCAAAAGAAGATTTTGAAAAAAAAAAAAAAAAAAAACTCATTTTGCTATTTTTATATATATTAAAACAGTATCATTATGATAAAGCCTTTTTTTTTTTTTTTTTTTAAGAAATCATTATGATAAAGCTAGACAATACCAGAGTAGACAAAAAATTTTAATTATCAAATAATAATTATATCAAATATTATGAATATAATTCAAATTGAATGTGGATAGTAATCCAAGTATCCAACCGTAATCTCTTAATCCTAGACCCATGTCTGTTATTTGGGCACCATTTCAGATCGAATTTGAATTTAAAAAATATTTAATTTCTTAAAGATTTAATCTGTTTAATCCGTAATTTCCTTCATAAATTGAGATTTGTCGCTCGGCACACGAACATGTTTAGACACCATTCACCTACAGAGGGCAACTGGTCAAGAATTAGGGATGGCAATGGAGTGGGGCGGGGGTACCATCCCCCATCCCCATCCTCGCTTTATAAACGGGGACAATTTAGTCCCCATCTCTGTCCCTGCAGAGATCATCATTCCCGCGGAGATCCCCGTTCCCCACTTGAATTTTTTTTTGTCTTATCTTAATTCGATTTTTGATGTTTTTAGATAGTAAAATTTAATGTATAAAAATTTAAAAATTAGACTTTATTTATGTTTAAACTCACAATATATATATAATTGAAGATATTTTGATTATTAGTATTACTTATATGTTTTATTAATTTTTTTATACATTACTTATATATATTTACTTATTAATATATATATAGTATTACTAATAT
>CATKHJ010351071.1:0-14029 GCA_949750685.1 Vernicia montana | reverse complement strand
TGAAGATTACAGGTAACCGTTATTTTAAATGTTTTTTTTTTTTTTTTTTTTTTTTTTAATTTTAAATTCCGTTTAATTGTATAAATTGGTTTATCTTTTACTTTAATTTTAATTTATTAAAGTAATAGTTCTCTAATTTTTAGTAAACTCTTACCAAATTTATTATTCATAAATTGAACCTTTACCTAATTGAATTATTTGAAGAACATATCCTTTAAATGAGTTGTTCCCTTCTTTATTTATTAATAATTTATAACTTGGTCTATGCAATATAATTTGAAATAAAATAAAATAATATTTTGTAATATTTTAATTATTCTAAAGTTAATGAATGTAGCTACACGTAAAATATAATCTAATGGTAAATGGAATGAAAAGAAAAAATTAATAACTTTAATTATTTTTGAAGTTAATGAGAATACTAGATGGAAATACTCGATAAATTTTAATTAGAATTAAATTTATTAAAATAAAATTTAAGGATGACTTATGTGATATAGATTCTGAATTTTGTTAATTATTTGTAGTTTTAATTTGTAATCATCAATTTATTCATTTTTCACAAATTTTATTACACACATATTATGAAAAATTAAAAATTTTATTCGTTTCTAATTTGTTATTAAGTCAAATCCAATTATTAAGGTATAATTTAACGATAATTGAACATATATAAAACTTGATTATAGATTCAAATTGAGAGTTTTTTCTCTAATTGCTAAAAAAAATATAATTGATTATTTATCTCACAATATGAAATTGTAATTTCATTTTGTTCAAAAGGAATAAAAAGTTTGTATGTGTTTTTTTTTTTCCTTAATTTTTTGTGTGCATTTTATAATGAATTGGAAAATTTTTGTTGTGTTTTTTCAGGCGAAGTAATCACTTCACGGCAATTCCACCATTCTCTGCGACTCCCTTCATGATTTAGCACCTTAATTAATTTGCTAAACAATCAAAGCTTTAATTTGCCAAACAATCAAAGCTTTTTTCTTTGATTTGTTCAATATATTGGATGTAAATATAAATTTAGGCAAATAAATTTTCTTGTGAAGCTTGGGTTTGTTGGTGGATTATGAGGTTTATATTAAGTGTAAGTTTTTCCAAATGCCTTAGTGCAATCACTCAAAATTATAAATTTGTTTCGTAGGTCAAAATTGTGAATCTCAATTTATAAAGAAAATTGTGATTCAGACTAATTAAGACTTGACATATGAATAAGTCTACTCAAAAGGGTGTAAATGTTTTTGGCATTTGTTAATTAGAAAGCACTTGTTAAAGTGTAAGCAATGATATGATCCTCTAATATTATATTTCTTCCAGTTTTCAATAACTGTCTTTTTAGAAAAGTGATTTTGTTTCAATATAATTGTCGTTTTAAGAGTTCAATGCAGTATTTATTAGCTTTTTTTCAATTTTATTCTCATTCCAATTTCAATATTTTATATGTTTTTTTTTTATTTGGTGAGAGAAAATAATAGTATATTTGTCCATATTAATTAAAATTAAAGGTATTTAATAGCTTTCTTAATATGTGTGCATCCTCCTAAAACGATAATTATTATGAAACGGAAGGATTATACTAAAAGAGCTAATTATTTTTTAATCTGTTGAGAGCTTCTAATCAAGAAAATCTCAAAAAAGCATAAAATTATTAAAATGATAAGTTAAAATGTTGTAAATGAATGGTTTTAATTATTAAATCTTTAAATAATTCTATAATTTAAAAATTTTAATATTTACTATATTATTAATTAGTACTTAATTAATTTAATTTTACCAATATTAACTAATTCATTTATTTTTGGTGTGTGAAAACTAATAAAGTTAAAGTGTATAAAATTTCTTCAATGAATATTAATGTTTGTATTTTAGACGCTTTATACTTCTAATTGTTTTCAAAATTCAACAATAAATTTATTGTCGGTTGCGTAAGGTAACATCAATGAATATTGAATCAGACGTAGGGTAACCAGAGTTCAATTATTGTCAATTGGAGGGCTTAATTTAAAATTTTTTTTAGCATGCTATAGTTATAATTTAAAACAAATATAAGAAAAAAAAATACAATTAATTGATGTTGGGGATTTTTTTTTTCGTTTTATATAATTTTACTAGTTATTTAATTTGTGTATTGCACGAATTATTATTATTATTTTATTCTATTTTATGAACATCCATCAATAATAAAAAAATTAACATACTAATTTCTCAAAAAAAAAATAACGTACTAAATATTTAAATATAATATAATATAATAATTATTAAATTTTTAATAATTTAAGAGTAATATTGAATTTTTCAGAAAAATTAGTCATATTTAAATTTAAAATGATATCACAAGTTAATTTTATATATTGCAATATATTTATTGGCCAATCAAATTTAATAAATTATAAGTCATAGCAGAAATAAAATGTAATTTTATAGACTTATTAGATGTGGTGGAATAAACAATTTAAAACAAGATGAAAAATATATAAATTCTAAATATTCACAAAGTCAAAAGCAAAGATGCAATCACATAAATGAAATTAAACTTTCAATTATAACATTAATATTGTATTTATTTTATTTTAATTCATGAAAGATTTTATCACAAGAAAAATTTACATGGCTCTCACAAGTTTTTCGGCTGAAAAAAATCGAATAAGGTATAAAAATGCCATTCATGTTTGGATCCAGGAGCATATAAGTCTCTCAACTTTTTTTTGAAACAAAAATCTTACAAAATAGTTTTTCTAGGCCAAATAAGCCTCTTAGTTGACAGTGAGTTAGTTTAATGCAATTGACTGTTTAGCTTGATGATGTGGCATACTACCATTCAGCTTTATGAATTCCAGGTCAAATAAAAAATATAATTTTTAATTGTAAGGCGGGTTTTTGGCCTCCCAAAGTATAAAGCCATTGTACCTAACTATCCATTACAAACAAAATGCAAAATCCCAAATTATCTTCTCAAACTTTCTAATCCGATACTGCCAACAAATTACAAACACGATCCCTTCTGTTTGTGTATATAGATTTCTTAAAGAGGCTCTGGTAGTGGAAATCATCGTATGGGGTTTACAATAGCAAAAGTAAATGAGCATTTGCGAAGCTTGAAAGATTCGATTGTCCAGGTAAAGTTATATTTTGATAATGGTGGGGTTGCATGTAGGTTTTTTCTTGGTATTATTATTGGGTTTTTGTCGTTTTCAAATACTTTAGGATTTAATTAGTCAAATTGAGAAGTGGTGCTCTATTTGGATGTTTAAATAATTAGGGTTTTGCTTATGTGAGATTATACAATTGGTTTGCTTAATAAAACAAATGAATAAAATATGTATGCAGTGTTTTATGTGTTTGACAATTAGGGTTTTTTAGTTTCACAGTTAGTTACTTTAAAAGTTATGATTAATTCAAATTTTTTTGTATTTCTTTTTTACAGAATGTGTACTAACATAGTGGATTTGAGGTTTAATTATGATGGTGAATGCAGGTATGCTCCTGATCTGTGTTATATGCATGGAAAAATTGAAATAGTAAAAAATTTTGACCCTGACTATTTGACCTATACTGATCTAGTGGACAAGTACAAAAATGAATTAGGGGTTTCTAAAGTGAAAAATATATTTATTCTTGAACCTGGCAAACAAATTAAATGATGGCCTTTTTTTAGTATATGATGATAATACTATTAGGAAGGTAATCAATTTAATTAACAAATATTGTTGGGTCAGTGAGATAAATATATATGAGGATCATGACTTGGATGTCCTTATCTTCCAACAACCCACATTTATGTTCGAATGGGGAGGAGAGGGTATTGAGGGTAATGACTTAAGGGGTGGAAGTATAGTTGATGGGACTAAGGAAGGTAGAGGGTTTAATAAGGGTGGTGGGAATGAAATACAATCTGAAGTACACAATGATGATTATTTTACTAATTTTACATTTAGCATACGCACACAGTGCTCTAGAGCAAATATCAATGAGGGTGTTAGGATTAGTGAAGGTGAGAATTGTGGGTTTACTGAAGGTAAGAATAATGGGTTTAGGGAAGGTGAGACAGATAAATTTGAAGACACTTACATTGGTCCTATTGGCTATGTAAGTGAAGAAGAAGAATATAATGATCCAAAATATGAGAATGAAAGTGAGAGTGAAGATGATAGTGATGAGGATGCAGGTGTAGAAGACACTGCACCACCTGCATAGAGAGTTAAGTATGATGAGGGAGATGGGACGACACATTTTATGCTTGGTATGACATTTGTAAATGATGTGGAAGCTAGAGAAGTAATAGCTAACTATGGAATTGCATTGGATTTGAAGTTACATATAAATCCCAATGAACCCCATAGAATTAGGGTGAGATGCAAAAATGATGTAGGTTTCCCCTTTGTGATGTTGATATCCAAAGATGGGAAAAATTCAGGGCTAGCTGTGAAGACATTGGTGCTTGAACATAAGTGTTAGAGACATTATACACTTCCTAGTGCTAGTGTGAAATATTTGGCTAAATATTTCAAGGATAAAGTGTATAAAAACCCAAAGTATAAGGTGAAGGACATGAAGGCTGATGCAGAAAAAAATTGAGGATTAATGTGAGTATGAGCAAGTGTAAAAGGGCTAAAAAAACAAATCATAACTGAGTTGGATGGAAGCTTCAAAGTTGAGTTTGGTTATTTATCAGCTTATGCTGAGGCAATTAAAAAAACTAACCCTGACAGTAAGTGTGAGATTGAGTTGTGCAAGAAAGCTTTAAATGAGGAAGGAAGAAGGGTGTTTAGAAGGATGTTTGTGTGTTTTGAAGCATGTAAAAGGAGCTGGAAGAGTGGATGTAGACCTATAATAGATCTTGATGGATGCTTTCTTAAAGGTGTTACAAAGGGACATATCCTAGCTGTAGTAGGTAGCGATGCCCAAGAGCAAATGGTGTCAATAGCTTGAGCAGTTGTTGATAAGGAAAACAAAAAAAATTGGACTTGATTTCTAAGTTGGTTGTCACAAGAGCTTGAACTTGGTGATGGTTCACATATTACCTTAATCTCAGACATGCAAAAGGTAAGTGAATTTCTATATTTGATATTTATGTTGGTTTTACATATTTATATATGTAATTACTTGCTAACGCTTGTTTTTATATTTTTGGCTCTTATAGGATCTGATAGATGCAACAAAAACTGTCATCCCTGAAGCTGAGCACAGATGGTGTGCCAAACATATTTATGAAAATTGGAGCAAAAAATGGAGAGGTGGGGAACTTAAGAAGAAATTAGGCAACTAGACAAATCACTTAGTCCACTACACCTTCAAGTGCATCATATCCAACTTCAAGTGCCAACAGGAAAAGAATGTAAGCAAGAGCTGCAAGTAAAAGAGGATCCTAATCTAATTCAAACACACCAATATTTAGATCAAGTGCACAAACACAACAAAGTATTACACAATCAAGAAGACTTTCAAGACCAACTGGATTTGGATGCTATGTTGATTTGAATTCTGGTGAAACAGTCTTAAATGTAAGTAAGTTTATGTTTTTAGTTAATGCATGTTTTTTCTTTTAATTAAAGTGTGATATTGTGTTTGCTTTGAACAACCTGGGTAAAATAGTGAAAATGTGATTACATAAGGTATCACCCTATCAGATCAAGATTCTGATGTTCATACCAACTTCCCAATACCAAATGAAAGAGAATTTAGAAGGGAAAGAGCTGCTAGGCCTACATCAAGTACCACAAGAACCATTAAATTCTCTGGAGATGGCAGTAGTGTACTTATACCCACTGAGCTACCATTTGAACCTCCAGGATTGCAATGGAGAGGAAGGCCTGCAATCACTAGTAGAAAATTGCAAGCACAGAGGGATGCAAAAAGGGCAAGACAAACACATTAGACTAAACAAGGTTAATGCAATTTCATTTTGTTTAGGAAGTGCAAAAGGATATTTTTGGTTAGGGCTATTGACTTGTTATTTGTTTCTGAATTGTAACAATTATAATATAATACTTTTGGGTCAATATCAGATATTATAGCAACTTTTTTTTTGCTCTGCAGCAGAATGAAAAATTGAATTTTGTGTTATGATTTTGGTGAAATGCAATGATAATTTAATATGGTTTATTGACATTTTTGTTAGTGTTATTGCTTTGTTTGTTTTCGAAGTCCAGAATTTCCAAGTTTATTATTGTTGTTATTTTTTTATGGTCAATTGATGGTGTTTAATTGAGCAGGTGATTTCTGTGATTTGTTTAATTGTCCAGATTTTGTGTTATGGATATGGTTTAAACATATTTTTACATATATGAATGTAGAAGGAGATATCAAAGCATGTGTTAACAACGTGTATGTATTTTGGCTCATTAGCATTAACAATGTTAGCAATGTGCTACTGGTACTGAAATTTGAAAATTTATACAAACCTGCTACTGGTTTAAAGGACCACAAGCCTACTTATGGTTCAAATTTAGGGGCTTTTCCTAGTCCCAAATCACCATTCAAGATCATATATATTTCTCATTAATTTCATTAGCTCACATATTCAAATTAAAATTAATCAATCAAGTCAGAACATAAATTTCTCATAATATCATCAACTTCCATTTCATACTATAATCTCATACAAATCAGATACCAAGAATATCATAATAACTAATACAATTTCCACACTAACTTAAAAAAATACTAACACAGCTAACATTACAATCCATGATACAAAAGCAAGTATATAACCAGCCTTCATTTTCTGCTTCAACCTTTTTGTTTCTAATAAATTACCTGCCTTCAACCTTCTCACTTCAATCCATAGCTCATCAATTTCATTTGCCAAATCACCTTCATCTTCTACATACAGCCCTCTTTTCTTTGCCTTCAGTTGCCTATTTTCAGCAAGAAGAAACTTGTTCTCCAATTTCAACTCATTTAGCACTCCTTAATCCTTTCACTCACATCAGGATCATACCACTTGAAATACCCACAATTATTCACCTGAAAATACAACAAAATAAACGAATTTGCTTAATCCAAAAAACAACAAATCATTTACCCACAACTCAATTAAGAAATTTCCAAATGCCCACAGTACCCAAATACACCAAAGGATATCAAACAGTCAAATAAAAAATTAAATTTTTACTTACTTCATCTTCATAATTAGAGCAACCATAAAATCTTCACCTATGATTTTTATTAGTCCACGAAGTCCATCGAGGAGCTTTCACCCTTAACCCCCTCTTTCGACACTTACAATACTTAGTGGGTCCATCGTAATCGATTTCAATATTGCTTCTCCTCACCGATCAAGACGTTGATGTTGATGAGGAAGAAGCCATATCTCAATTGTGAATTTCACCCAAATGTCCTTAGCAATTTTTGATTTCAGATGTTAGGGTTTCATGAAGAAGAATAGAGAGTGAGAGTAGAAAAACAAAGAGAAAGAGAGAGAATAAATTCTTTTAACGGGAAAAAGAGAGATATTAAATATAACTGAACTGACCGTTGTAAGTGGGATCAAATTTATGTCCAAGTCAGCAACGTTAAACGGTGTTAAGTGCCGTTCACATCCTAACCCAAAAGAGGGGCTTATTTGGTCCAGAAAAATTATTTTGTAAGATTTTTGTTCCAAAAAAAAATTGAGGGGCTTATGTGCTCCTGGGCCCAAACATGAAAGACGTTTTTGTACCTTATCCCTTATTAAAATTAAGTTTCCTCTCTAAATGTTTATCAAAATTGAGTTCTCTCTCCAAATGAATTTAAGGATGCATTCCTTATGTAAGAATTGTAAAGACAGAAAATTTATTTAGGAAGTATAATTAAAAAAATTATAATAATTGTGTTTAATCGTTTAAAATTTTCTTTGATCATCTTATGAATTTAAATTTTACCTCACAAAAGTTTGTCTAACTAAAATTACATAACAGACTAGAGACAAAAAACTAAATAATTACAAAAATAATTGAGAAGTACCATTCACAAAAAAGAGGATTTTTTTTTTTTGGGTTTTCTTAAACTAATTTGGTTATTGATTTTATTTTGATTCTATTTGATAATATGAGTAGCGAGCAAATAGTATAAATAAAATTCAATCATATCAATATTGTAGAATATAATATAATATAATAAGAAATCAAAGAAAATTAAAACAAATCCCGCAAAAAAAAAAAAATACAAACTATAAATGTAAAGTATTTACTTTAAAACTTTAAAATATTATTTTTGCAATAAATGGTTAATTCAATGACAAAATGGGACAATTAGTAGTGAATAGAATAAAAAAGTCAAGACTAAAAGATTTTTAAAAATAATATTATAATCTTAAAACTTTAGAAATTTCAGGAGAGTTAAAAGCTATTTATATCTATAATATTTGAAATTTTTTTAAAATTATTACTATAATTCTTATAAATTTCAAAAATTATAAGAGGCTCGATAGCGTTCTTAGATCATACTTGTGTCCGTCCCTGTTATGATTGATTTAATAAAATGAAAAATAAATTTACTTATCAATTAAGTTAATTCTTGGAGCTTGTGATTGAGAAATTTAATATATATTATTAGTAATAGTGATTAATTTAGATAATTTTAATGGGTTATTGTCCTAAAAATAATGATTAAAAATAAATAATTTAAATAAAATTAAAAAAAATGAATTAAAAAAAAGAAAAATGAGAATTTTAACTTCTCATTTAACATGATAATGATTGTAACTAAATACATATCAATTTTTTTTATTTTTTTTCATTTAATTTATTTTTAAATTAATTTAATTTGAATTGACTGTTTTGAGAGTACTCGTTAGAAATCCAACTTGAATAATATTAAAATAATTTAAAAAATATATATACATATATTTGTTGGTAATACATAACATTTTTTTTTCTATAATTTATTTTCAACTATAATTAATATTTATTATGTGTGTATATATATAAATTTTTATTAGTAAAAAAAATTAATTTTTTTGTTGCAATAATCATATTTTTGTCAATCGAGCTTCTTATGTGGGGCCGTAATTATTATTGATGTTGAAGTTGATGACCACAAAATTGATAAATTAAAAGTTTTACCAAAATTTAAAAGCAAATAAAACTCAAGATTTGTTTTATCTCCTAAACTAAAATTTAAAACTTGACGTAGTAATATCTTTAATATAACCTAAAATTAAATATATCGAATTCAGACAGCAGACGGCACTATTTTTTTATTATTATTTTTTTAAACGACAGCACTAGTTAGACAATGATGGATTGACCACTTCACTAAGGGAAAAATAAAAATGATGGACTATATATAACTATCTTGACGCTATGTGGCAAAGGAATAAAATGCTAATTCTCAAGTTGCCTTAACAAAAGAAGAAATGAAAAGGATAGGAAAATAATATATATATTATTCTCTCCGTTCTAAAATATCTATC
The DNA here is from genome assembly GCA_949750685.1 of Vernicia montana. NCBI lineage: Eukaryota > Viridiplantae > Streptophyta > Magnoliopsida > Malpighiales > Euphorbiaceae > Vernicia > Vernicia montana. Next base: position 4,629 of record CATKHJ010351071.1, on the reverse strand, counting down.
GTTTAAAATTTCGATACACGATTAAAAAAGAACTATTAAATTATCACAATTCAAAAATAAAAAATAAAAATATACTTTTTTATTTTTATTTTTTATTTTTTATTTTGATATGGAGAAATAAAAGCAATTAATGTAAATATTTATCGGAAAAATAATGGAAGGATAAAATTAGAAAAAAAAAATACCTTATTGAAATTCTAAAACGACATATATTTTGAAAATATTTTTATTAAAACGATAGATATTTTAGAAGGAAGGGAGTGATGAAAAAGACAAAAGATGTTGAATTATTTACCTCTACAAAATATTAATTAAAAGGAACTAAAACACATAATGTTTATATTGTTGAACATGTCCATCCATCCTTACATGTTTGAAAGAAATCTCTCAGCCTTTTCTTTTTCTGAATTTTTGGGTTAGAAAGTAAATTATTGTTAGACTTAATTACTAATATATGAATGGTTGCAAATGAATTTTTAAATTTAAGTAATTTCATGATTTTTTTCTTAAAATTTAAAATTTAGTATATCTATATATGAACAAGTGAATATCATTAAACTATTAAGCCATATACCAGTAATTAAGTTAGGTTGTACTGGATCTCTCAAACCATATGTAAATGCAAAATTCGATATATGAAGAAATTATAATATAATTACTTCTTTCCAAAGCAATTGGAACTTAGTTTTATTGTATCTTTTTGTCTCTTACATCTTCTTCAAGAAACATTTGCAAGAAAGAAAGCAATGTTTTTCTGAAGCCAACAAGTCCACTTGTATATATGATATGATCTGTATGGCACCATAACATGCAAATGTCTCATTTTCATTTGGAAAAAAACTTTATAAAAACGAATATAAAGTTGACGAGCACTTCACACTTCATTTGCAACTTCCATTGAAGTTCGTTGGTCCTTTCAAATCTTTCTTTTATATTCTACTCTTCTTCTTTTATTACTTTTTTGTGGGACACTGGCCTTTTGTCTTAGCTTTTGCCAAGTAGTGATATTGAGAATGCTTTTGCTATAACTAATTGTATGTTAATAAAATTAATTGGACTATTATATATAAAACCCTTTTAATGGAAATTAGTGTTCCTTAATCTTTACAATATATATTTTTATTAATTTGTTTTTGGTCATTTTTAAACTAAACTGATAATTCAGCTTTCAACCTCAATGCGAAAATCTAACTTGGAGCCAAATCTGAATGCACAATATCTAATGCTAAAAGGTCAACAATTAACTATGTGAAATTGGGTCTATTTGTGCTAAATGCCAAAGTTGATGATGGTTAATAGCAACAATTTGAAGGATAAAAAAACAAAAGAAAAAAAGATGAGTGTGACGCGTGTAGCCCATGCATGGTGATTTTTCATGGCTGATTTAACAAGTGTCAAATAAAATTAATCATATATCTATATCAGGTCCAACTCAAACCACAAATTTGTGACAATCCATATTGCCACAAATATTCAAAGTTGTCAAAAAATAAAAAATAAAAAAAATAATAATGACAATAAAATATTATCGTCAATGATAAGGATTGAAAACGATTTTCAATAGTCAGAGGACACACGTACATAGAGTTTTTATTTTTCTCTATAAATAAATAAAGAAGAAGGTAAAAGAGGTATAATCTCTCTCTCTACACTCTCTATCGGTCCACTAACTTGGACGTCAAAAGCTCTTCGCCGGATTTATCCTAGAGAGCTCCTGATCCATTTTTTTATGTTCACAAGTCCTACTCATCAGATGGACCATCCATAAACAGTACCATGTGATTTTGGACTCATCAAATGGCGTTGTCAGTGGGAACTGACACAGTAAAGTCTTGTTTCTAGCTCTTTATTTTCACTGGATTCAACATTTCCGGTTATCTTAATTTTTTCCAATCATCAATCAACAAATTCGATCATCAAACCTTCAATAAATCAGATCAAACAATATATATATATATATATATATATATATATATATATATATATAGCACAAAAAATGAAAGAAACAGATCGAACATGAGAGAGAACTAGGAGACAGAAAATAAATTACAGCCTCGATCCACGCACTTTCGGCGACTTCTACATAACACTGACCATTCCACTATGAAGCCCAGCTGTTGGCAACCTCAGAATCAAAATCTCGCCATGAAACTCCACCGAAAACCGCCACAATCACCAATTGTAGCCGCCGGCCACTGCAAGATTTCAATCGATTTTCGGCCATTCTAGAGCTCCTTTCTCGAAGATTTTTATATGGTTGGATCCCTCTCTTCCCAACTTCATTTCTATACCCATGATGCAACTGATATGTCGCTAGAGAAGGAGATCAAAAAATCGCCCATTAGACCTTCCTAGGCCAATTCTAACCAAATGGGGAAGGGTGACGACAAGTGGTTTGGATATTTGGCTTCTGGACGTCAAGACGAATTTGCTGATATCTTCCCCGACTCCAGAGCTCGCTTCAGCACCGGCCCGTCATCGGCCAGTCACTAGATTCCAGCGAGTGGGCCCCACGCGTCGGCAAAGCTCCAAATAGACAAATTTTTACATTTTACGTGTACTTCACAATTCCAAAGTCAGTTTGCCGAAACTCCATCTTGAATCCACATTGGAATACAGCAAATCAATTAACCGAACTGCAAAAAAGCCGTTTCTTCAGTTCATAGCGTGCTTTTATAGATCTAAAATCAGTCCAAACAATATTTGAGGCCGATCGCGCCATTCCATACATGTTTTTAATATTTCTCGTGATTTAAGTTTAATTTTGCACTATTAATTGCTTAAATAAAATGTAGATATATTAATATTCTTGCATGAATAAATTATTTTCTATAAATTTTGCATCATAAATGCCAAAATATATCTGAGAATGATGCATGATTAATTGCACATTTTAAATGCCATTTTGTATGCAAATTATTGCTTAAAAATTAATATTTATTTTAAAAGCAAATTATTTTCTAAAATAGATTTTAGACAAATCCATTATTTTTGCAAGGGAGTAAGAGTCCCTCAAAGTGCACAAAATTTTTATTGAATGAATGAATTAATTTGAGTTTATAGCATGTTATGTTCATGAAAATGCTATCAAATCTCAAACTTCGCATGAACTTATGATGTACATGAATATTTTTATGAAAATGTTGATTTTTCTGAATATATTGCTATATAGCCAGAATGAGCATCTTGCATGAAATTGTGATTCATAAATCACACATCTTATATTTGATCTTTAAACATGCTCGTATGGTCCCTATTTGTGACAGGAAAGATTACAGAATTTGTCATTTGACGCGAATAACAATGTTCGACTTGGTAAAAAGCATCAAGAATAACAATGCTCGACTCAGCAAAAAAGTGTCAAATTATTCCAATCAGTTTGCGAGCTGCATGCAACAAAAAACTCTACTTCGTTAGGCAAAAGCCTTCACTAAGGTGGAGCACAAAGCCCTTGTCAAGGCAAGGCAAATCACACAAAGACCTCTAAGGAGGTGGATTTCTAAGTCCTCATACGGCGAGGCATATTATCTAAGTCCTCATTTGGCGATGCACATTACACAATGACTTTGTCAAGGTAAGGCACCAAAGACCTAACGAACGTTAGGCATATTATTATTATCATTTAAGTCCTCTGTAAGAGAGGCACGTGATATTCTAAGTTCTCGAATGATGAGGCAAATTATTTAAATCCTCTATTGACGAGGCGAAGTGGATTTCTATAAGTCCTCTATAAGCGAAGTAGTTTTCTTGTTTGACGAGGTAGATTACATAAGTCCTCCGTGAATGAGGCATCTTATTATCTGTGTCCTCCACTTGAAGACCCCCAAGTGGGGTAGATTATATAAAAGTCATCGGTCAGCTAGGCAAATCTCTAAAGTCCTCGATTAGCTAGGCAAATCTCTAAAGTCCTCAATCAGTGAGACATATCATGTAAATCCTTTATCACCAAGGTAAATTATTATATAAAATATATGTATTGGCAAGACATTATTTGGAAACCTCTATGCCAAGCAAATTACACGAAGACCTCTATCATGGAGTGGGGAGCTTTGCGAACTTCTAAGCCCTTGATCAGCGAGGCATATTAGATGAAGACCTCTAAGTGAAGAGGATTTCTCAAGTTCTCAATTGGCGAGGCTGATTATTCGAAGTCCTCGGTCAGTAAGGCACATTATCCGAAGTCTTCGGCCAGCGAGGCAAGTCATTTGAAGTCCTCCACATGAGGCATGCTTTTCTAAGACCTCGATCAACGAGGCATATTTTCTAAAGTTCTCAATGAGTGAGTTAAGATTTCTTTAAAGTCCTCCGTGAGTAAGTGTGAGGCCTCGCCCGAGCATCGGTCTGATCCGCTAGAGGGGGATCGAAATGCTCATTCGGGTCTGGTCTCACGATGGAACCCTCGGGTTCGAATTGGTTGATCTTTGAAATTTGACTTTGGGAGTCGCCACCTTAATTTATTTTTTAATTGGGAAAAGTTAAGGAAAAAATCCATTTTATGACTCCAAGTTATTGTCCAATGAAAAAGCACACTAGCCTCGATTACCAAAGAGGATTCGGGGACTAGGTATTCGGTTTATTTTAATTTGAAAACAAGTTTGGCAAGTTTAATATACAATAACTTAAAATGAT
>CATKHJ010351045.1:0-22563 GCA_949750685.1 Vernicia montana | reverse complement strand
TCTTCTCAATATGTTTCTTCTTATTCCACTTCACACCCTTTATGCAATTATGTGTCATATGATAACATTTCTCCTTCACACCATCAGTTTGTTTGTACTATCTCATCTGTTTTTGAACCATCACATTATCATGAAGCTATTCTACATGCTCACTGGAAAAATACTATGAAAGATGAATTGGATGCCTTAGAACTGAATAACATGGATTGTTGTTCCTTTACCTGCTTCGCATAAACCAGTGGAATGTAAATGGGTTTATAAAGTAAAATTTCAGTCTGATGGGTCTATAGAAAGGTACAAGGCCAGGCTAGTGGCAAAAGGTTATACACAGAGGGAAGGTTTTGATTATCAGGAGACTTTTAGTCCAGTGGCTAAGCATGCTACAGTGAGGATATTTTTGGCTTTAGCTGTTGTACATGGTTGGCACCTATCTCAACTTGATATTAATAATGCATTTCTCAATGGAGATTTGTATGAGGATTTTTACATGGATTTGCCACCTGGATATCAGCTTCAGGGGGAGTTAGCTAAGGCACAAGAATCTGGTATCCAGCTGGTCTATAAACTGCAAAAATCCTTGTATGGATTGAAGCAAACTTCTAGATAGTGGAATGCCAAGTTCTCAGAGTGCTTATTGTCCAATGGTTTTCATCAATCAAAATCAGATTATTCTTTGTTCACAAAGAGGGAAGAAAATGGGTTTATTGCCTCGTTGGTATATTTAGATGACATTATTATAGCAAGTAACAATTCAGATTTGATTCATGATATCAAACAATTTCTCAGTTCTTATTTTAAGTTGAAGGATTTAGGAGTTTTAAAATACTTTATGGGGCTTGAGATTGCTAGATCAGCATCTGGAATATCCATTTGTCAAAGAAAATATGTGTTGGAACTGTTAGAAGAGTATGGACATTTAGGTGTGAAGCCCTCTGCAATTCCTATTGAAGTCAATCATAAATTGACCCATACTAATGATAATTTATTGAAGAATCCCACTGAATACAGGCAACTGGTTGGCAAGTTGATGTATTTGACAGTCACCAGACTTGATATAAGTTATGCAATTCATGTCCTAACTCAGTATATGGACAAGCCATCAGATATACATTTGCAAGCTGCTTTTAAAGTTTTGAGATACCTGAAAACAGCACCTGGGCAAGTGTTGTGCTGGATTAATATTAGATGAAATAGTAAAATGTATAGGTAGAGTGGAAAATGCGCCTTCTATTCATGTGAAGAGGAGATGTAATTTTGATAAATGCATGCACATAAATTATTCTTTCTTGTTTAGATAAAAAAAAAAAGAAAAAAAAAAGAAAAAGAAAAGAAAAAAAGCTAATAGAAATTTATTCAATGGTAGGGTAGGGGGAGAAAGGCAATATTTAAAAGTTTCTAAATATGCCAATGAGAAGAAAAATGATGGTAATTTATAGGTAATATATATATATATACTTAAATACTTAATATATGAATTAAAAAAAAAATCATAATTTAAGGAAATCTTTTTTTTTTTTTTGAGGGAAAATTTAAGGAAATCTTTGATTAGGTAATGAATTAGCAATATTTAGTTTTTTATTTTTTCCTTACGGCAAACATTGGATGACACTTGTATTCTTTTGTTCTTTTTTCTTTCAGGGGGCTCTTGTAGTATTAGCCATTTAGAACATTAATAGGAGCAAATTGGAGGGGCGTTACTTGTAAAACTCTCACTAGTGAATCTTTGATTTATACTTGGTGGTATTCAAGTCATTTTAAGAGTTTTAGTTAAAGTCAATTTTATCAAAAGAAATCGTAAATCTCTGATATAGACATAGTTTCTATATTTTAAACTTCCAAAACTTTTAATTAATTAATAAAATTCTTTTTCAATTAAAAAATACAAAAGGTACTATTTTAAATTCTCAAAAAAGATAAATAGAAAGTTAACTATGTAAAAAGAGAGTCTTGAGTTTTCTCTTTATTCTAGCTTTTATATATACTAGTCACTTACTTAATATGTGCGTTTCACGCAGTGACAAAGGCAGAATTTTTTTTATAAGGGATCAAATTTTTTAGACTATAATTTACATCAATATGATATATATAATTAAACTAATTTCTATATATTTAAAAAAAAATTCATCTAAAATAAAAAGGCCAAATATAATATATGGCGAAATTTTTTAAAATTTTACACTTAAAAAAATTTATATTTTAAAAGTTAGGGGGAATTATAGCCCCTCTTGATCCCCCACTTCCCTCCGTCATTGGTTGCAGGTGATATTTTATGATATATATAATTGAAAATAAAATTATAAATATAAAGTAAATATAAATGAACTAAAACTGATAAAAAAAAATATAAGTTAATTAAATATTTATATAATTAATCTAATTAATAAGAGCAATGATTGAGTAAAAAAATTTGATAAGTGAAGTTACAAATATTTATATTTTGTCAATAAAATAATTGATTAGACTAAAATAATAAAATAATATTAATTATAATATATATATTTTTTATTTATAAGATGGAGAAATAGAGATTTAATCTTTAAATTTTAGCTAAAATAAAAAAAAAATAAAAAATATAGATGAAATACATGTAAAATTTCTATGGTGTTAATTGAATATAATAGGAAAAGAAAAAAAGCAGAATGAAAAAACATACCTCATTAACTTTAACATTTATAATTTCCTTATATATATTTTTTCAAATCAAATAAAAAATGGTATTTTTTCGTTATATTCCTAATTACTAATAAAAAGAAAGAGATATGGTAAAAGAAAACATACGATTATATAAATATTAAAATAACAATTTAGATTTTAATTTTGACTTATTATTGAAATATTATATATATTAGTTAATATTCAAATTTAAATATAATTGATTATTAATAAAAATTTAAAGTTTAAATTTTTTTCTATCCCTTATTTTTTTTATTGATGGCCAAGAAATATTATCTTAATTTTATAAATTTAATGGTTATATATAAATAGATAATGAAATTCAAATTCAAATGAAAAACTATTATCACTTAAAATTTTTAAAAAATAGCAAGTAGAGTTAAAAATTCAAAATTAAAATATATTTTTTTTATAAATATTAAATCAAAACATGCCCCTTTTGATCCACTCAAATATTTCCCTCACCCATCCTAATTTTTATATATATTATAGATATAGACATGTATAATAGATAAGACCATGTTTTAGAATCCATTAATTCGAAGAACAATATCTAGTAAAAAAATCTGTCCATTTCTAAAATTTTAGGATGTAGTTTCCTATGCGTTATATATATATTTAATTACCATATAATACACATATTATTTATGTGTTTTAGCACTTATACTTACATGCTTAGTCTACTATATAATACTATTTTTTTTTTCATTTAGAAATATATTAACATTAAATCCTCTCTTTCAATACTAGGAAAAATAAAATAACAATTACTAATGTTTGACCTTTTATTTGTGAATAAAAAAAAAAAAAGAATTTTTCCACTAAATTTAAGATATGTTTGTTGAGAAAAAAAAAAAAAAAATCATATTTACAATATTAATTAAAGATAAAGATGTTTATATGGTATTTACCCTTCTCCAATAATTAATTTACATTTTTGTGTTAGATTGAACGATTTAACATGGTAGAAAAATCAATTGGAAGGATTAATTTGGTTGGTAAAATAATTTATCTATTTTTTTATTGATTAAGATTTGATTTTTTGGATCAAACCATATAAAGAATTTTACCTTATTTATTAATCTCCTAATCGATTCCTAGCATGAATGGTTTAATTATAATCTCATTGCAAGTAGCTAGCTTTTGATTAATCTAAAATAGTAGGTTGTTGGAACATAAATTCCATGAATTTTTCCCATACAAAATTGAAATCTAAACTAATTGTTAGTTGGTACATTAAATGTGATTCTCACATATATCATTTTCAGTTTAATGCATTTAATTAATGAAGTTTTAATCAAACATTTTACTCCTTGTAACTGTTGTTTTCATTGCCTGGTTGTTTTGAACATACTGTTGGGTCAAATACAGAACTCCAACTTCTGAAATAGCATTAGCAATTTCATGGATTCCAAATTTTAGACCCTGAAATTTTCAACTTAAATATTATAATTTCTATTCCACAATTAAATTCAATTCAAAAACTTTGCCGTGGCAGAAGGGCTTTACATTCCAATTTTTTTACAGTAGATTATCCAAATGGTGAGCTTTAATTTAGCTCTTTCCTTCTTTAACTTTTACTAGCTCCAAAGTTTCAGGGTTAGAGAAAGTTGACATTCAAAGTGGATGAAAAATATCTAAGGCTTATATGTGATGAGAATCAACTACGCAAATGGCATGTTCTAATTATTTTGATTATAATTGACCCAAGATCCTTTTAAATTAATTATTGTTAATTGATTTACACTCTAGCTATTTATTTTTGAATTTAACCTCTTAAATAAAAAATTAATTGGCTCAGTATCTTGATTTTTCAGTTTCCATACGAATGTTCAATCCCAACGGCCAGGATCTGGTGTTGTTGTTGTGTTTCAGGGGGAGTATTTCAAGTGTCAATTCGTTCCAGAAACACATGTTTGTAATGCCTCGCACGAGCACTGGTCCGATCCGCTAAAAGAAATCGAAATGCTTTTCGTGAGAAACTTCACGGATCGGAAACCCGCTATGAGTTCTTGGAAAATTAGATTCTTTATTTTGGGCTTGTAAATGGAGTCGCTACTTTAATTTTAATTATTTTAATTGGAGAAAATTAAAGGAAAACCTAATTAAGTTGACTCCAAGTTAGTTATTTTATCCCAATGAAAAAGAACTAATCCACGAGTGACCAAAGAGGGCTCGGAGATTAGATTTTGGTAATAAACAGTAAATTTCTTTTAGTTTGGCTAAATTGTAAAATAACTTTTATGTATGCATGAACATGGATTAAGATAATGAATGAAACAGTTATTAATAATACAAATATTATATGAATGATAGTTATGGAGGAATAAATAGAAAGCAAAATAAGATAAGAGAATCCTTCCTCTAACCCTTATGGGTATTAGGAAATTGTACATATATTCCTCAATTAATTTAAATAAAGGAAATGCATAAAAGATAATAAAACAATAAAAGAAAGATAAAATAGAAAGGGAAAAATATTATTTAAAATATTTTGGAGTTGATGCCTTAAAAATTGACATGCCTGCGTATCCTTTTGAATGAGAATCAAACTCCATGCAATTATTCCTTCTTACGAAGGAGGGGTTTACTCAAAAGAGGTTTTGGTTTATTAATTTAATTCAGATTTTAAATTAATAAGATTTAGATCTTTTTTGATTTAGACCTAAATAAGATGCAGAATTCTAAATCTAATTTAGAATTGTAAAATGCAAGAGAAATGAGTTATACCTTTGCTTTTCCTGACTTTTCATGGATTAGGCGAGCTTGGCTCCGGATCTAAGCTCCACTTCGGGATTAGGAACTTTGGAATTGTAATCACAACTTTGAATTGAAATAATTTTGGTAGTTTGGAAGAATTTGGATATGGAAAAGGTGATTTCAGTGTATCGAAATCGAGAGAGGTTTGAGTATAGAAAACAATTGTCTCTCGGAATTCCCCCTAAAATCTTCTCCCTCTTTTCTTTTCAAAGGAATGAAGGGCTATATATAGGGAAAATGAGGAGCTCGGAGGTGGCGGCGGCATGTCGCCGGCACCATTTAGGTGCCGCACATGCCGCCCAGGTGGGCCCAAGCTTGGCCCACCTGAGGCTCGGTCTGGGTCAATTTTGGTAGGGTTTGGTTCAGGTTTGACCTAATTTTGGTACTGCTTTGGTCTGTTTTGGCCCGTTCATGATCCAATTTAGGCCTTGTTAAATTCTACGGGTTTGCAATTGAAAACCAGTTGTCTGGGGGTGTAATTTTAAGAGTTCACAGTTGCCCCTTCATCAGAATTGGCTTTGTTCAAAAAGGCGATTCTGATGATAGTGAACCTGGGGGATATGGATGGAGAAAAGGAAACAAAGTGATGTCTAGGTCGGTGTTTAGACATATTTGAAAAATCTATATTCCCTGTCTATTTGGGAAAGATATATTCCCGGTCTGTTTGGGTAAAAGATCCTAAGGCTGTCTTAGGATAGGTATGATTCTGAAGGAGGAAACCTAATTCAAATTTAAAGTATTAATCCTAAGGCTATCTTAGGATAGGTCTGATTCTGAAGGGAAAACCTAATTCAGTTTTAAGGTATTGATTGGTTTGGGGGAGGAGGTGCCTCCCGGTTTCTTTAGGAAGTGATGAAGATGGTCCCTGTCTGGATCAAAGAAGCGATGAGGATGATCTCAGTCTTGGTCTGGGTTTCATTAGAATTGATCTGTCTGATAGATAATTCTAAATATCTGAAAATGGTCCTATCTAATAGGATGATTGGATGGATTAGTCCTTTCTGGTAGGACAAGGTGATGGTCATTTCTAGAAGGATAAGGTGATGGTCCTTTTTGGAAGGACAAGGTGATGGTCCTTTTTAGAAAGACAAGGTGATGGTCCTTTTTGGTATAAGGAGGTGATTATCCTCTCTGATAGGATGATGTTCTTTTCTAGTAGGAAGAGAGTGTTGGTCCTTTCTGGATCCAGGAGTTTGGATTGATGATCTGTCTTGTTTTAGAAGCTCTGATTAGTGACCTGTTTTAAATATGAAATGCATCTGACCATGCAAAAAAATTATGAATTGAATACCTTGAACCTTTGAACAGTCAATTTGGTATGAAAGTGCTGATCTTTGTAGAGGAGGGTGCCCCTATTTTGGAATGATGAAGGATAGTGGCTAAGTTGTTATGCTGTAGGAGAAGATCAGTCAGGTTTTGTCTGAAAAGGTTATCTTAGAAGGCTAAGTCGGGCTTTGCCTTGGAGGAAGTCATTTTGGAAGACTGGGTCAGGTTTTGCCTTGGAGAAAGTTATTGCTTGGAAGGCTAGGTCGGGTTTTGCCTGGAAATGTTATCTTTTGGAAGGCTTAGTCAGGTTTTGCCATGGAGAAAGTTATTGTTTGGAAGGTCAAGTTTTTCCTTGGAAGGGAAGATTGTCGGTTGTCTGTATGTGACCCATCTATTAAGAGTCTGTTTCTAGACATGACTTTTGGAGGTGCCTTGACCAGTTGACTTGCCACTTGATTTTACTTGTCCAAAGGACTTGGACTTTAGTGATGATATGATTTGCCAAGGAAGCTTGGGCTTGGATGGTATGTTTTTCTAAGGAATTATGGGCTTTGACTGGTTCGGATGGTATGATTTGCCAATGAAGCTTGTGCTTGGATGGATAGTATGATCTGCCAAGAAGGCTTGGGCTTGGAAGGACTGTCTGTTTTGCCACTTGATTTTGCTTGTCCAAAGGAGTTGAACTTTAGGAATGATGTGATTTGCTAAGGAAGCTTGGGCTTTGATTAGCTCAGGCCTTTTTTAATCAGCTTGAGGATGATTGGCTTGGGAGTCATAGCTCGACTTTGGCTTTTGCCAAGGAAACTTGGCTTCAAGGATCATGAGTCCTAAGAGATTTGGGATTTTGGTGGGCTTGTCCCTTGGAAGATGAGATTTTACCAAGTGGACTTGGGTTTTAAAAGGTAGGTTAAACCTTTTGGAAAGTGTTTGGGAGGTTGTATGATTTTGCTTCTGTAGCATGATTTATGGAGAAGACAAGCACGACTTATCTTATTGTCTGAGATTAGAAGAGACTCTTAAAGTGACAGAATTCTTGGAGAGACACTAGATTGATTTGGATGACGACTCAAAAGACGTGCTCTTTGGATAGATGGTAAGAGCAATTTAACTTTTTTTTTGTGCCAAGTGTTTTGAAGGATATGCCCCTAATGAATGATAAGGGCTACTTAGCTGCTTGAGATAAGAGACGTGACAGATGATTTGACAGAAGATGATTTGGAAGGCGTGTCCCTAGTGAGGGATCAACCAGAAGATGATGACTTAAAATGATATGCTTTTAATGTGGGACAAAGGGCATAAGGAACAGAATGATTTTTCTCTTCTTTTTAGCTCTAAATTTTACCCGAGCCACCATTTCGGGTTTTCAACTCGACGAGCTTGCTCTAATTTCTGCCTAAGTCTCCCTTTCGGGTTTTCAACTTTGTAAGTTAATCAATGAATTTTGGCATTTAAACTTTATTCCACCATGATTTGAGTTATTGTTGTCCTTCGTCTTGGGGTTTTAACCTTTGTCTAAACCATTTCATTGAATTTTTGTCCAGAGAGAAACCTTGTGGGGACATCGGGTCTTTTTTGAGATTATTGCCTCTTGTTGAGGTGTCTGTTTTTTATTACCCAAAAGTGCAATGGGTAACTTTGACTGCTCCTATTGAATAGATCACAATTTAGTGTTTTTTATTGACTATCCTTTGGTTGGGAGCTAGTGAAGCGGCTGCTGATGTGGGTACAAGAATCCCTCAAGTCTTGATTGTTTTCAAATCATGGTAGATTTCATGGTGAAATGCAAATACTTGCCAAAATTCATTGATTTTTTTTTTTAATTTTTTGATTTTTAGATTAAATTGGAAAGATGAGAATAGAAAAGTGCATGAATAATATTGCAAAAGGAGAATATAGTACAAAGACTCGGACTTATAAATGACAAACTTAGACTCGAACTTGGATTTTGAACCTGGACTCTGAATATGGACTCAGACTTGAATTGGACTTAGACTTGGACTCAATCTCAGACAGGTCAGATTAGCTGAGGTTGAACTCCTTCATAACATACTACTTACTTACTTAGGTAGAGGTGAGGTGAGGTGGGATATGTTTTCCACTTTGCTGAAGATGCATGGAATCATGGCTTCAGGTTTGAAAAGGAAGATGAGATTGAGGCATGTCAGTCTTAGCCTCAAAGGTCATAGGGTTCAAATTCTTCATCACTATTCAGATTGGTGGTGGAGAATTCAGGTTGAAATGATCTACTTCGAATGTAATCTTCAACCCTTGATGCAGTTACCACCAACGCTTTAAAGGTGGGCAGATATTGGGTTAGCAGATGGGTTTGGTAAGCTGGGAGTAGGTTCTTGACAAGGATGTTCACCTGTTCTTGTTCAGTTGGTTTGTTTACCATTTGAGCTGCTTTAGCCCTCCACCTTGTAAGGAACGTGAAAAAGGACTCATTCGAAAGTTGTTTGGTGGTTTCCAAGTCATGCTTGATAAAGGCTTGATAGATATCATCCCAGGTCATTTTCTGGATTTTGTATAGTGAAAGGAACCATCTTAATGCTGCATCAGTTAATGATTGTTGGAACAGTTGTGCAAGGAGCTCGTTGTTAAGTCCTAAAGGCTACATTGCCCCCACATATATCATCAGATGGGTCTTGGGGCAAGTGGTTCCATCAAATTTCTCAAGTTCAGGCATTTTAAATTTGGGTGGAAGTTTAGCATCAGGGAACAGGGCTAAGTTGTCCACATTGATCAGGTCATTGCTGTGCTTTAGGGATTTGATGGCTTTCTCCATCGTTTTGAATTTCTCCATGAATGTTCTCAGGTCAGGGTGAGAGAAAGCTTCCTTCTTTTGAAAAGGATTCGCAGGAGATGTAGCAGGTTGGGTAATGATGTTTGAAACCTCACTGGTTTGAGGGGTACCAGTAACAACATTTCCCTTATCTGTAAGGTCAATGGTTATTTTGGATGATGAAGTAGTGTTATTATGGGTTTGGTCCGGAACAGGATTGGCCTAGTTCATATTTAGGGTGGTCTGATCCAAAGATGTGTTTGGTTTAGTCGAGTTGAGGCTAGCTTAATTAACCATGGCCCGCACTTCTTTGATGATGAATTGCCTGTGTTCTTCAAATTGGGCTTGTTGAACATTCAAAATTGCTTGAAAATTCTCTTTTTATTTCTTAAGGAGATTGGTCATGAATGTAGTCAGGGCAACCATGTCAGTTGGATCATCCATTGGTACCTTTAAGCAAAAAACCAAAGAAACCCTGTAAGTGGCGAGTGAGGATATGGAAAGAGCATATAGATTTTGAGGGAAAAGGATCCCTTATAGTGTTGTGGGCTAACTGTGGGGCGAAGGTGATTGGGTCGAGGTGAAAGTGTTTGAACCTTCTTCGATTCAAGATTTCATTTAAAATGAATGCATGTTGTGAAATATGGATGCATGATGAAGATGCAGATGTGTAAGGGTTTTGTTTTATGGAACATACAACCTAAGGTTCGGTTCTAGGTTCATTACATGAAAATGTAAGGGTGGCTTGAATTGGGTACCCGTCACACTAGAGCAGCTATATACCTAACCACATGTGAGTCAAGGAGTCTCACTTGGGTCCAGCGGTACTTGCATACTAGTTACACCTCTAAAAAGGATTTAAAGGATACATCGCGGGCTAGATGATTTCACTATCGGCGAATAGACCCAAGGAGGGTTACCCACTCGATATTACTTTCTATAATTGTTTTCCTAGGAAACTAGGGTTTTGGAAAATGAGTCCAAATGTAGTGATGTATGAAAAGCTATTTTGAACTAAAAGCCAAACTTTGTTTTTACCAAAAGTAATATGCTTTTATCTTTTATTTGAAAAAAATTTAAGTGTCCCCAGTGGAGTCGCCATCTGTGAGGTCTCGCCCGAGCACCGGTCCGATCTGCTAAAGGGAATCGAAATGCTCTTCGAGAGAAACTCCACGCATCAGAATCCCGCTGTGAGTTCTTGGAAAATTGGATTTTATATTTTGGGCTTGTAAAGAGAGTCGCCATTTTAATTTTAATTGGGAAAAATTAAAGAAAAATCCAATTAAGTTGACTCCAAATTATATATTTTATCCCAATGCAAAAAGCACTAATCCACGAGTGACCAAAGAGGGTTCCAGGATCAGATTTTGGTAATAAACAGTAAATTTTTTTTAGTTTGGCTAAAGTGCAAAATAATTTTTATGTATGCATGAACATGGATTAAGATAATGAATAAAACAGTTATTAATAATGCAAATATTATATGAATGACAGTTATGGATGAATAAATAGAAAGCAAAATAAGAGAATCTTTTCTCTAACCCTTATAGGTACTAGGAAATGAACATATATTCCTCAATTAATTTAAATAAAGGAAATGCATAAAAGATAATAAAGCAATAAAAGAAAGATAAAATAGAAAGGAAAAAATATTATTTTAAATATTTTGGAGTTGATGCCTTAAAGATTGGCATGCATGCGTATCCCTTTGAATGAGAATCAAACCCCACGCAGTTCTTCTTTCTTACGAAGGAGGGGTTTACTCAAAAGAGGTTTTGGTTTATTAATTTAATTCAAAATTTAAATCCCACGCAGTTCTTCCTTCTTACGAAGGAGGGGTTTACTCAAAATAGATTTTGGTTTATTAATTTAATTCAAAATTTAAATTAATAAGATTTAGATCTTTTCTGATTTAGACCTAAATAAGATACAAAATTCTAGATCTGATTTAGAATTGTAAAATGCAAGAGAAAAGAGTTATACCTTTGTTTTTCCTGGTTTTTCATGGATTAGGCAAGCTTGGCTCTGGGTCTGAGCTCCACTTCGAGATTAGGAACTTTTGAATTGTAATCACAACTTTGAATTGAAATAATTTTGGTAGTTTGGAAGAATTTGGATATGGAAAAGGTGATTTCAGTGTATTGAAATCGAGAGAGGTTTGAGTATAGAAAACAATTGTCTTTCGGAATTCCCCCTAAAATCTTCTCCCTCTTTTCTTTTCAAAGGAATGAACGGCTATATATAGGGAAAGGGAGGAGCCCGGAGGCTGTGGCGGCACCAGTGGCATGCTGTCGGCATGGCCGGCACCATTTGGATGCTGCACATGCCGCCCAAGTGGGCCCAAGCTTGGCCCACCTGAGGCTCGGTCTAAATCAATTTTGGTCGGATTTGGTTCAGGTTTGACCCAATTTTGGTATTGCTTTGGTCTGTTTTGGCTCGTTCCTAATCTGATTTGGGCTTGGTTAAATTCTACGGGTTTGCAATTGAAAATCGGTTGTCTGGGGGTGCAATTTTAAGTTTTTACAGTGTTTTAGCGACTGAAATTTAGAGACTAAATATTTTCGTCTTTAAATAGCGATTAAATTAAGGAGATTGAAACATTTCATAAATTTAGTGATTAATTTATGACTATTTAGTTGCTAAAAATGCCAGCAAAAAATTGTGCGACGATTTGATATTACATGTTAGTCGCTAATTAGTCTCTAAAGGGAGACTAAATGTAATCTTGTCGCTAAAATGCGACAAAGTTATGGTAGGAGAGAGAAACTTCATAGCGCGAATGATTCAGCAATCGATCATATTAGTCGCAAAATTTAGCGACTACTAATTTATTAATCGCTAAGTTATTTTTTTAAAATGAAATATTAATTTTAATATTAGCTACTAGGTTTTTAGTCTATAATTAGAGACTTAATTTAGCGAGTAGTGTTGGTCGCTAAATTCATTTAATGGAACGATGTAGTTTCATTAAAAATTAAATAGCGATTATTTTGTTGACTAATTGTTTTAGTCTCTAAATTCCAATTAAAACCCACAGATCTAGAATAAGCGTGGGATAGTTGTGTGTTAAATTAATATTAACTAAATTATGTGTAATTTAGTTAATATTATGTGTTTAAATTAATTTTGTTAATTTTAGTTGTTAATATTAGTTATTATTTTTAGATATATATTCATCATAACTTGTAGTGAAATATTTAGATTTAATTTAATTATATTAATTTACATGAGAAAAATATATGTTGAATTAAAATTACGTGTATAAATAAATATCTAAAAATTTTATTTTTAAGATGTATAAATATAAGGAAATTAATATTAATTCAATGAAATGATTTATAATTAAATAAATTTTATTGGATGAGTATTTTGTTGTTGAAAATTATTTATCTTTAATTTGATAATTATTAGGAATGTATAGCATATTTAAGTTATTAATTGTTGAAGTTAAATGAATATTATTTAATAATTGGTTGAATATAATTGGGAATTAGTGTGTAGAATAAACATGGGATTGTTATTTATAAATATTAAATTATTTATATATATATATATATTAGGGAGTTGAGTGTGAAATTAAGATGAAATTCTGCTGGATTTTCGAGGCGTAATTAGGTTAATTAATCTAATTAATGTCCTCGTACTGTATAAATGCAGATAATTATACTTCATCATGGCCTCGAATTGCATGTGGATGTATTCGAGGATAATGAACGGTTTCCTCACTCCCGAATTTATTATTGGTTTAGAAGAATTTATGAATTTCACATGTGCACAAACTACATGGAAGGGCATAAATAAGATAAAATGTCCGTGCACATTGAAAAAATATCGTAATACTGCATTTTGAGAACCTGAATTGGTAAAGTTCCACTTGATGAAGCATGGGTTCATACCGAATTACTATGAATGGACACTGCATGGTGAAACAGAACCCTTCATAAATGTTGGTTCTGTTGACGATGATGTCCCGAATGAACAACCAATGTTCGACAATGAAGAAGAGACATTTGTTAATCTTTACGAGCAAATGGTAATGGACGTTGCTGGTCCTGACGTTACTCAAATAAAATAGGAACAGGCTCCCAATCCACAAGTTCAACAATTTTTTGACATGTTAGGTGCTGCAAACAAACCACTATGAGACGAATGTCAAAATCACTTGCAACTTTCATTAGTCGCGAGATTGATGAATGTTAAATTCGAGCACCATTTGTCATAAAGAGCATTTGATGACATTGCTCAAATTTGTAAGGAGATTGTGCCGGAAGACAATAATGTTGTAGATAATTTTTACATAACAAAAGAGTTGATCCACGGATTGGGCCTACCGATACAAAGGATCCACTATTGCTTCAATAGTTGTATGTTGTACTGGGGTGAAGACATTGATATGACAGAATGTAAATTTTGTGGCCACCCATGGTACAAGAGATTGAATTGAGGAGCATCTACTTCAAGGAGTAAAGATGTTCCATATAAATACATGGTTTTCTTCCCTTTAACCCCGAAACTACTAAGGTTATACAATTCGACTGCCACAACTGCGGAGATGAGATGGCACGTGGAGCATGAGGTAGAAGATGGTGTAATACGTCACCCTTCAAATTCAATTGCATAGCAGCACTTTAATGACGTATACCCAGATTTTGCAGCTGAGACAAGAAATGTTAGACTTGGTTTGTGTATTGATGATTTCCAACCTTTTGGTCAATCAGGGCAACAGTAATCATCTTGGCCGGTAATCCTAATAGTGTATAATCTTCCTCATTTGATGTGCATGAAATCAAATGCCATGTTCCTCACAATTTTGGTGCCAAACCCTAAAAATCCAAAGGAAAAGATTGATGTTTTTCTACATCCATTGATATTCGAGTTGAAGTATTTATGGTATGTTGGTGTTGAGGTGTATAACATCTCTATGAAACAGAACTTCATGTTGCATGTGGCCCTCATGTGGACAATTAGTGACTTCCCACTTTCTCAATATTGTCGGGTTAGAGTACAGCAAGACGGTTGGCTTGTCCATACTGTATAGAAGACTCAGACACCTTTAAACTTTCAAAAAGTGAAAAGCAATCATGGTTTGACAACCACCGTAAGTTCTTACCACAATACCACCCTTTTAGGAGGAATCGGATTTCATTCCGGAAGAACAGGGTTGTGAATGAAATGGCACCATTGGTTATGTCTGGTATTGAAATTTGGGAACATATCAATGAATTGAAGTTAATGAAGGTAACAAAAGTGGGATATAAAGAACATAACGCTCGGATTGCTAAAACTCACGGGTGGAAGAAGAAGAGCATATTTTGGGATTTGCCATACTGGTTGTCTCTCCTCGTGAGACATAATTTGGATGTCATGCACACTAAAAAATATATGTTTGATAATGTGTTCAATACGGTAATGAATGTGCCAGGAAAAACCAAAGACAAAACTAAGTCGAGGAAAGAGTTCAATGAGTACTGCTGACGCCCTAAGTTGGCAATGGATCGTTCTAGTAGGTATCCACAAGCATGTTACACATTAGACAAGAAAGGGAAAAAGTATTGTGTGAATGGGTTAAACTGCTAAAATTTTCGGATAGATATGTGTCAAATATGGGACGATGTGTTGACATGCAGAAGTTGAAGATATTTGGGATGAAAAGTCACGACTATCATGTTTTCATGCAAAGATTAGTTCCCATCATCTTCCGTGAACTATTGCCCTTGAATGTGTGGAAAGCATTGACAAAATTAAGTCTTTTTTTTAGGGATTTAACTTCTACAGTTTTAAGGAATGATGATATGGCACGACTGTGTCACACTCCGACTCCAATGGTGTGATGGTCCTAAACAATTAACTTGGATTAACAATTATCAACCTTATAATAAATCTTGAACAATCATCTCATATCAATATCCATCATTCATATTAAAATAACTATGTCATCATTTGATACATATCCATTCCATTGTTCACCATGGATCAAGGATCAAATATATACGATCATCCATAATGAACAATGGCAAAACAATACATCAAAGTCCATCCAGAAAGAATCATTCTATCTATGATTTGCACTTTAAACATTACACTACGGAGCGCTATAGAATGAACATTCAACTATTACAATTAATAATAAAAATGAGTCCAAAATAATACATCAATATAGCTTCTTGTAGAGAAAGAAACAAGAAGCTCTATCACCAATCAACCTATCCTCCTTAACTCTATCACCTAAAAATCACAATTGAAGAGGGATAAGCCTTCAACTTAATAAGATTATGAAGTATATTTATACTCGTGGGTTCTCAAAAGATAACAATAGAAAATTCAACAATTGAATATCAATGGGGATAACAATTTATCAATATGGGATTGTAATCAATAACAATAATATGCCTACAAGAAATGGCACAAATTCAAATCAAATTTAATAGAACAATAACATATGGTTCATCATATTAGAATACAAATGGGTGTGACAAAACCACCATCCCCATGAGCATCCATAACATTCATTAAGGGCATTAACTTCTCCCTTTTTAACACATACCTGGTCGGGTATACGCTTAGAGCACATAGTCCTCTCTAAGTAGAACACTGACATATTGGACTCTATTAGTTGAGTCACCGGTGCACACGGCCTAATGACTTATTCTCATTAGTAAAGGCATTCTATCACATTATGGCTTAGCTAAGTCAAGCTAGGTAGATATATTATCAATAAATATTTAGCCCAAATGGCCTTCAATTCAATCAAAAGGGTTTCAATAATTTCAACATCAATAGATCAATTTGCTATTTAGAATAATAGCAATAACAATAACATTATATGATAGCAATATCGGTAACAAAAATAACCAATAAGAAGATTGGCAATTCAATTAAATATTGTTCAAAGGATCAATGAAGAATAATTTCATTCAAGGTAGTTCACAAGCATAAATATAATTCATAACTCACCTTAATAGCAAAATACTCCAATTCAAGTTCAAAATCTTTATCTTGGTTGGAAATTCTCAAATACTTGGCCTACACAAGAATGGTCATAATACAATCAATCTAGAGTTTACAAACTCTAATTTTAAGGATGAATTCTCCAATTCAATGAAAGAATTATATATTCTCATATCTAATAGCAATTATAACATAAACCCTTAAAAGACATAACTTATTCTTTCAAGAATAATTTCTAGGGTTCTATCAAAATTCAACCTAAACAATTTATCAATAACAATTAACACTATAAATAGCTTCTATCTAACTTAAAGAAAATGTTATAACAATCTAATAACAAAATCCATAAATATTTATGAAGGATTAGACATTTACCTTGAAATGTCTCTCTTAACCAAATCCAAATCTCTTCAAGAATCAAGAAGAAATCCTCATAGATATTGTGTATCCTTTGATTCTTTAAGTAAAAATGACTAATCTTGGCCTTGAAGAAGCAATAAATGAGTTTGGTAGGGTTTAGGGTCTGCTGTGGTTGAGAAAATTGAAGAGAGAATCAAATTTCGTTATAAAATCTGATATGTCTCACTATTTATAGACCTAGGAAGGTCACGGTCGTGACTTCCAAAGTAACGGGTGTGACTTTCCCACAGAACCGAATTTCTCTATAGCAACCATAAGTTCACGGTTGTGAACTTCAAAGTCACGGGCGTGACTTTTATCCAGAACCAAAACCTTATGTAGCAGCTATAAGTCACGGTCATGAACTTCAAAGTAACGGGCGTGACTTTTATCCAAAGGCCAACATCTTCCTTTTCTCTTATCCAATCTTACCAAACTTGCTCCAAGAATAAAATACCAACTTAAACAATACTTATAACTGTAAATTCAAACCTCAAGTATCATTCCAACACAAACAATATATCCATATCTCAAAATCAACAATGAGAACTTACAACAATCCATATGTGAATCAAATTTCAAAGTTATATGTAAACAATACATAATGTACAATATAGTTCAATCATTCATGAACAAAGCATATACACAAATCAAAATCTTAGGTGTTACAGACTGCAAGCAAAGATCCCTATTATTCTGTGTAAGCTGGAGCGTATATTTCCTCCAAGCTTTTTTGACTCTATGGTACAGTTGCCTGTTCACTTACCGCACGAAGCTCGTCTTGCCGGACCAGTTTAATATAGGTGGATGTATTCTTTTGAGAGGTAAATAAAAATTAAATATTTCACATACGTTAGACAATTCTTTCGTTGACATATTTTCTCATTCACTTATAAACTAATATTAGGTACTTACGAAAACTAAAACATAATGTGAGGAATAAGGCAAGGGTGGAGGGATCCATATGTAATGCTCATACTGTGGAAGAAGCAACTACATTTTTCTTATACTACTTTGAAGATCATGTACACACAATTCATAGGAGTGTTCCTAGGAATGATGATGGTGGGGAGAAAGTGGGTACATAGATGAGCATACCCTTAAAATTTTCAAATATCCTAGTCGTGCATTTGGTCATTTGAAAACAATGTTTCTAACTAATGAAGAGTTTAAAGCGGCTCACGCGTATGTTTTGCTTAATTGTGAAGAAATAGAGCCTTATGTTACGATGTACACCGAATATTTGAGAGAACTGCGTTATGACATAACGCATGCAGAAATAGATGTTTTGCATGAAACGAAATTCCCTTTATAGTTCAATGCATATGTAAGTATCGTATATATTAATTCGTCTGATTAATTAAATTGTTTGCATATTAATTAAGACAAATGTGCATGTAATTATTTGTAGGCACCTATTGAGGGTAATGTGTCCAACTATTATTTGAGAGAACTTACAAATATGCCACTGAGGACCGTGAGAACATATCAGGGTTATTTTGTAAATGGATATAAATTTCATTCCGAAGTGTATGGTTCAAGTCGGGGGACAATGTACAGCAACGTATGCATAAAAGGGTCCAGCTATAGTGAAAATCACGAGAATGACTACTATGGTGGTCTTTAGGAAATTATTGAGTTGGAGTGTTATGGTTGGCCTTTGAAAAGAACTGTGTTGTTTAAGTGTGAATGGTTTGATCCCACACCTGCGGGGACAAAAATTCATCATGAATATAATATTGTTAAAGTCAACCAAAGATGGAGATGCAACAAGTATGAACCATTTTTTCTAGTGTCTCAAGCGATTATGGTGTTTTATTGCACACATCCAAGCTTGAGACGTGACAGGATCAACTGGTTGGTTGTCAACAAAGTGAAACCAAAGGTTGTTGCTGAAGATGAAAGTGAATCGTTGACATCACTTCCATCTCCGCGTGAATCCCCACCATTCCAAGAGGACGAGATGGAATTCCATACTATAGAAGATGTTCTAGACAAACAATCAACCTTTTTAGTCGATCCCAATGGCGACACAAACATAGAAATTGCGGAAGAGGAAGATCATTCAGATGATGAGATAAAATTTGATACGAAATATTCAAAATCGGAATTCGAACAAGAAATAAATGTTGAATCGGATGATGATGATAATGATTGGTTTGTAAATATTAATTAATTTTGTTTAATTAATTGATATATATGTTGTATTATTGATAACTAGTTTTTTTTATTTGTTGTAGATATGCAAGGAATATTTTCATCTGATTGTTCTTCACATAGGACCGATTCTCACTTGTTAATCCCAGCGGCCGCCATTTCAGCAATTTCTCCATCGTAAGTACCATTCGTATATATATATCTTTTTCTATATGTTATATATATATGATATATAATTACACTACGTACATATATATATTTTCAGTATATAGATATAAATAACATATATAATTAAGTTGAAATTATGTTATAATAATTTATTTAGGATTGTTGGGCAAAAACGTTGCACGGAGCAAATTTCCACATCACTAAAGGTAAAACCTTTTTAATTTAATTAAGTTTTGCTATATATGTGTACGTTATTTATAAAATTTGATTATTTGATTGTTCAACTGAAATTTCATGTGTATTTTTCATTGTGTATACACATATTGATATTGATATTGAAGTGTGATATATATATATATATATATATATGGAGTGTTGCAGGTACCAAATATGCCTCGTTTTTTAGGTTGAATTGTCAATGATACAGGGAAAAGTCTGCCGGATTTTTTTTAACTAATTAATATTTTTTTAAAAATATGTTGTATATCTAAATTAAATAATAAAAATTTAATTGAAATATATATTTTTTCATATTATGTAGGAGCCACAACTATTTGTGCCTGATGAGCAGGAGTTATATGTTTCATTTCGAGATTTTGACAATGCGCATCTATGCATTGGTAAAGCTAACCATAAACGGTAGCGCTTGTGCTATTCAAACAATAATAGTGGCGGATCCTCACCCGAAGCAACTGCGACGTCCTCACTGAAAGAAAGCGATGAAATCGCGCAAATTTGCGGAATTATTTAGGATGAGATTAAGGGTTTGTTGAGGCCAGCATATCATGACATGCAAATGGCCATCCTACATAACCTGCAACAATTTTGAGAGACGATTATGGAGGTAACAAAGGTCTTTGAGTCTCGCGACAATACCATCGATCCGACATAGTCGACTCTTGTTTTTCATATCATATATTGAGGTACATTGTTCCTTTATAGATGAGTGTACTTTTTTATTGTATCAAATTTTTTTATTTTATTTTTTTAATTGGAATCTATCGGTTTTTTTTTTTTTCATTCTATCTGATAATTTTGTATCATTTTTTTTATTGTATTAATTTTAAATAATATATTTTATATAATTATTATATTTAATTGCCATTGCTTTATTATGATGTAGTCATATGATATTAATTTGTACTAAAATTTTTTGCATATTACTGTTTTTAATAAAAAAAAAAAATTCATATAAATTAGCGACTAAATATTTTAGTCGCTAAAGCAATTAATTTTTTAGATTTAAAAGAACTTTAGCTATTGATTTAGCGACTACAAAAATAGTATCTAAATGGCAACCAAAAGTATCTAGTCGCTATAACCAATCGCCTCAGTCGTCCATCCAATGAAATTACCAACTACTTTTATTGGTTGCCGACTAACGTTTTTAGTCTCTAATTAGCGACCAAATTGCATGTACTCGCAAGTTATAGACTACTGCTCGCTAAAAAAAAATTAGCGATAAGACATTTAGCGATTGAGTGTTTTAGTCACTATTAAGTCGCTAACACAAATTAGCGACTAAAATAATACTTTTAGTGACTACAAATTGTAGTCGCTAATACATGTGTTTCTGGTAGTGATCCTTTTAAACTAATTATTGTTAATTGCTTTACACTCTATCCATTTATTTTATTGTCCATGAGAATATGCACTTTACTACTAAGTGTGAACCCTCAATTTTGCACCCCCAAGATGCTGCCGCACCTTGACACCTGCTAAATTTCGTACGCTACGCAGAGCCGATACAGAGGTCCTGCTAGCCGGTTAGCAGGCAGGGGTCAAGGGGGTAGCACCCCCTCAAAAAAATAAATTTTCATGCATAATATTACAAGTAGACTGACAATTTTCTGACCCCGATCGGACTTTTTGTACCAGAAAGTACCTTTCCAAAACTGATCGAATTTTCACCAAAACTGACTGTCAAAATGTTCGATAATTAATTTCGGACCCAACAACACTGACCGGTAATTTTTCAGACCTCAAAATACCCAAGAAACTGATCCAGAACCTTCGAAAACTGACCCGAAAAGTCCCGAAAGCCGAGTCGGAGCCCAGAGCCTCGCGGAGCCGCGTGGCTGTCACGCGGCGTCTGTGTGGAGGCCACGCAGCGTGGCCTCTGCGCGGAGCCGCGCGGCTCCGCAACCCGTCTTCGCGGCTCCGTCACTTTTTTGCGCATTTTCGAAAATGCTCCTCCTTTTTTTCTGCTTTTTTGTACCCTTTTGATCTTTTTTCCACTCCCATTTCCCTATAAATACCCCATTTCCCTTCACTTCAAAACACACCTCAAAGTATTTGTGAATCTTCCAATTGCTCTCTCTCTCTCTCTCTCTCTAATTAGTTTTACTCTCTCTCTAATTAATTAATTAGTTAATTAAATATTAATTTTAATTAACTAATTAATCTTTTTTTAAAAAATTTCCACCAGCTCATAATTAATTAATTAATTAAAAACTAATTTTAATTAATTAATTAATCCCTTTTTTAATTTTCCACCAACTCTCAATTAGTTAATTAATTAAAAATCAATTTTAATTAATTAATTAATCCTCTTTTTTTAAATTAAATTTTGCACTTAATTGGTTAATTAATCCTTTTAGTTAATCATTTTAATTAATTAATCTTTTTAATTAATTAAAATTTGAGTAATTAATTCTCCTTTTCAAAATCTTTTTCATCTTCCGAAACGGAACTCCACTCAGGTAAAACTACTCTCCCACCACTCAAACCATCCAAAAAGAAGGTATAATCTCTTACCCTCACTTAAATCTCAAATCAAACCAAATCAATCAAGTCTGACAGATTTCTAAACCCCCTTCCACCTCGAACTACGCGGGTTTTAATCCCCATTCAATGGGGTACGTAGGCAAGCTTGGAATCTAAATCCAAGTTTCAAATCCAAATCCGAACCAATCCCCTCCCCCATTCATTTCCATGTAAATTCATACTTTTCCATGTAAATTGTTAATTAATGCAATTAGTTAATTATTTTTGGAGTAAAGGAGCGATTTTGTGATTTCTCTAACATCCATAAGGGTTAGAGGAAATACTCTCCTTTACTTGTGGATGTTTAAATACCCGCACTTTAAATACTTGCTCTTTATTTTTTCTGTCTCATAAATTATGCCATGCTCATGCATTATTGCCACCAATATCCGTCATCCATGAAATCATTTTTCAAAAGCCAAATCAAAATTAAATACCAAATCGAGATTATTCAAAACCAAAGACCTAGTCCCCGAGCCCAAACTTGGTTCGAAAATTAGTGATTTTATCCTTGGGTAAATTAATCAAAAGATTAATAAAATTGGAGTCAAATTGGGTTTTTTCCTTAATTTTTCCATTTAAAATAAATTAGGGTGGCGACTCCCGAATCCTTTTCTAAATCAAATCAATTTTCTGAGGCGATA
>CATKHJ010351030.1:0-10860 GCA_949750685.1 Vernicia montana | reverse complement strand
ATATAGTTCAAATAAAAAAAAATAGTTATTAAACATTTTGAAAAAATAGTTTTCTTTTTAATTATTTTGGTAGTTATTTACTAAAGATTGTGTATTTATCAAAAGTTATGTTTTTTTTAAAAATTATGTCTTTTCAAAAATGTTATGTCTTTTGTGGAAATACCTATAAATAGATATTTGAAATTAAATTATAATTTAATTTTTATATTTTTTATTCTTTTTATTTCTTAACATTAAAAATAACTCTCCAAGTAATTGAATTAAACATTGTTTAATTTTTATTTGAAAATTCTTTATTGTTTACTCAATATAAATTTTCTAAAAACTTGTCATATCCACTAAAACTATTTGTATTATATTCATAGTAATTTTGTTAAGAAGATTGTACAAATATCAATTTTTTAGAAAAACGAATTCACGTGTTTTAAGTCTAAATAATTTTCCTATATTATTAATCTTGTGTTTATTATTTATAGTTAGTTTTCATATTGTAATCCATTATCTTTATTGTTATATTTTCTAACAACTATTGTTTCATAATAGTAATTTCAAATAATTTAATGGTAGTGTATTTATCAATAGCACAATGAACTTAAATTTGAGTTCCCCTTTCACAATACTAAAAGAAAAAATATATATATATATTCTCCCCCCACCCCCCACGCTCGCTTCCGAATTGGATGCGCTCCGGTTGCATTCCCTAATAATTCATGATGGTCCCAAAATCCACCAAATCTTTTGTGCATGGGACATGTGCAGTAGCCAAAAGGCAAACTCATGATCTTTGGCAAATCTAATATCCCTATCATTTCATTTTCTTACCCTTGTTTTGTACCCTTTCGAAGGACCAATTGCTCATTCACCCCCCAAAAGCTCTTTGCTAGTGACACTTTCTTTTGGACTTTACATATCCTAATCCAACGAACTTGCTCACTCTCTATCACACCTATTCAATTATTGATTCCTTCAACTTTACTTGTGTTAACAATGCTTACTCTCTTCGGCAAAATAATAATAATAATAATAATAATAATAATAATAATAATAATAATAATAATAATAATAATAATAATGCTTACTCTAAATTTATTTATGACTTCAAATTAATTACTCATGTCCTCATCAAATGATTTTCATTTTCTATCACCTAATGCAATTATTGTAACAAAATAACAAATTATTATTATTATTAAAAAAATAAGTCGGCAATGGTTTTTTCTTTAATTTATTTATTTTTATATTTAAAAATGAAACTTTTTTATATGATAATCATTAAAACTTTAAAATTTCAATTAAAGATTAATTAAATTTTTGCATAAGCACCAAAAAAAAAAAAAAAAAAATCCTATCATATAAATGTGAATTATACCTGTCCGTGAGATATTATTATTCACTTAAGATAGTTGCAAAACAGGCGAGTGAAGTGCACGGTAAAATCGCTCGTGGTTGTGTTATGGTGTGGTGACAATAATGGAGGAAGAGAGATTCAAAATGTATGGCGGTGAGTGAATTTCAGTTTCTGCGTAAAGTGAGTGTTTGCTTAAATTGGAATACTTTAAAATAGTTTTGATAATCTCTTTTATGGCCAGACCAAACTAACCATTCCACGGGATTTTGTCTTTGCTATTTCTATGGCATTCCTAAGTGGAAACTGACTCCTCTTCATTCCCTTCAAATTCCAAAATTCTCAAATAAGCTAAAAATAAAAAATTATAAATATAGTGCATTTTACACTCATAATAATTAGGTGATTCCATATGAAATCATAAAAAATAATTTTTATATGATTATTATGGATAAACATGTTCATGAGTCGGATTTAAATTGAAAAAATATTAAAATTTTCAAAGATTTTGCCGTTTGACTTGTAATTTTTTTTTTTTTTTTATTAATTACAGCTCATGGTTCGGCATGCGAACATGTCTAATTATAAAAAGATATATTATTTTTATGTCAAAGGTATAAATAGAACTCTCTCCTTTAAACTGACATTCAAGTGAGCTCTTAATATTTTTTTTAATCTCATTATACTCTTAGCTTTTTCAAAATGATACATATAAAACCCTCAGTTCATAATTTAGAATTTTTGTCAAGTGATGTTAAAAATAATAAAAAAAATTAATATCTATACACCTACGTATTAATTTTTATTTTTGTATAAATATTTTTTAAATTATTTAGAGAAAATTTAATATTTGTGAAATTTAAAGTTAATAAAATTAATTAATTAATTAAAATATTACAAATTTAATTTAATATAAAATGATACCTTAGTTCTTATACTTTAAAGTATAATTTATAAAAAAAAATATTCTTATATAAAATATTATTATATTTCATGAAATATTATTATATTTCATGAAATATTATTATTTTGATTTATTTTTTATACATAATTGTAGAGAAAAATTATATACTCATTATAATTTGTTATTAATTTATTAAAATTACATAAGAAAATTATATAAATTTAAAAACTTTCATTGGATTTAATTAATTTATTATATCTAATTACTTTTAATTTTTAAAAATTTATTTTGAAAAATTTACGTCATATGTCATTTTTTTTTTTATATTTTTAACATTTACAGCTTATCAATTTTCTTTTTTCATATTTATACATTTTTAATTACTTTTTAACCCCCCCTTTTTTTTTTTTTTTAACTTCTTAGGTTTATTTTGTAATGAATCATGAATTTAATAGAATTTGTAATAGTTTTGAGTTAGTTCAGTAAATATTTTATGATTTTCCTTTTAGAAAATTATATAATTTTAACATTTATTTTTTTTTTCATTTTTCTTGAAAAATAAAATTAAATGTTTATTAAATACTAATTATTTGTTAAAAGTATATTATTTTTTGTTTAATGTATATTGTTTGCTGTGACTTTTTATTTTGTTTGAAATCCATGATTTATATAAACAATAATAGATACTAATTATATTATGAAAGTATACTGAATTTTATTTAATGTATTCTATAAATTAAATATTAAACAGTATTAGATACTTATTATTTGTAAGAAGTATACTGTTTGCTGTGATTTTTTATTTTTTTTCAAAATTCATAACTTATATAAATAGTAGTAGACACTAATTACATTATATAAGCATACTGAATTTGTATTAAATACTAATTATTTGCGAGAAATATACTTTTTTTGTTTAATGTATACTGTTTGTTGTGTCTTTTTATGTGGTTCGAAATCTATGACTTGTATAAATAGTAGTAGATACTAAATTCATTATAGAAGTATACTGAATTTTATTTAATGCATTCCATAAATTAAATGTTCAATACTAAATGTTGTTGGTACAAAAAGAATAATAAATTTTATGGTATTGTATACTGTTTGCTGTGATTTGTTCCTTTTTTTAATAAGAGATTAGTGTTTCTAATTTATCTTTATTTTTTAAATTCTAAAATTGTTATTATATACTTTTTGTTTTCTTTAAAAAATCAAAACCTAGCTAATTTGAAAAATCCAAGAAAATTAATTCATTTTGAATTATATAGTTTTCAATCTAATTAAAATAGGTTAGTAGCTAATTCATTTTGAATTTTCATAAATAAAATTTAATATGATTAAATTAAGTTTTAATTTAAAAAGAAAGTGATACTAATAAATTATAGACAAAGAGAAAAAAATATGACTTTGATAAGTAAAGAGAAGAATAAGAGCTAAATTTATAAGTAAGAAGAGAAATTTAGGTTATTTTTGCAAAATAAAAATTAAGGATTAAAAAAGTTAATTTTTTTTTAATTTTTGGTTTATTTGTGTAAAAATCCCTATTAATAAACAAAAATGGAGAGATTATATAAAAGTTTATATATATATATATATATATGTTCATTTTCTATCTCTATAATATACCCGTTCGAGCTCAGGTCGGATTCGGATAATATACGTATCCGACCTGTACCCGATCCATATACGGTATAATTAAAAAAAAAATTTTACATACCCCTAATTTCATAAACTAATCAGAGTACCATCACTAGTCACTACCCAAAAAGAAATTCATTCGCCGCTTCCTCAGTTCCTCTCCCTCGCCACTGCCTCTTATTGTCTACTTGTCATCTATCTTCTCCATTCACCGACGGTTATCGTTCATCTCTGCTGTCACTGCCTTATATTTGGCTTCTCGATTTCTCAGTCTGCTCTCCATAAACGGCTCTTCAGAAACTGACAAAATTTTGGACAGAGCTCTGCGAAGTGATACTAGCTTCCTCCGTTCTCTGCTTTTTCCCATTTGACGCCAGGTATAATTTGTTTATTCTGATTGCGTCTTCTACTTGAATGATTTCATGGAAACTCGGGTTTTTCGTCTCTTGAATTTTCGAACACATGGTGTTTGATGAAATGTCTGTGTTAAGTGAACCAACGTTAATAGAAGCCAGGAAAATGATATGAAACTGGAAAAACCAACATCATAGGTTCCTTTTATTCTATTTCTCTTCTTGATTTTTCTCTGGATATTGTCATATATTACAAATTCTAATAAATAATAGAAGAACAATTATTTAATTTAAGAAATGAGAATAAACTAAACTAATTGAACAAGATGCAATTAAAAATAAATAAAATACATTAAAAAAGGAACAAAAATTTTTCCCATCCGAACAATGGCGGATATCAAATCTAGTTTTATCTTAATTGAGATGCTAACTCATAAAATTAAAAAACCTGTAAAAAATTCCCAAAAAAAATAAATATATAAAACGACATTGAAAAAACCATTGTCGAACTCAAAATTCTGCTGAATTGGAAAACCATTTCCTTCTCTCTTTGGTTCTTTGATAAAGTTGCGGGATCATTGAGGCTAAACTCCATCTGGTCCAAAAACAAAAATAATGGTATATATATATATATATATTTTTGTGTTTTTATGCATATATCTATGCAATGTGACTATTTGTTTGTTTAACTATGAAAATTTTATGTTTATATGTACAGAGAGATGGATTCCTCAACATTGCTATTTAACCAACTCAAGGTTTGACATATTGATTTTTTTTTTTTTTTTTTTTTTTTTGGTAAATTAGTATTTCGTTTATGAGATTAGACCTAATTAATGGAGTGATCCTTTTTTTTTTTTTTTGTTAGAAATAAACTAAATAGTCCCTCAGTTTTACTTCCGTCAAATTTATTAGTGATTCCTTCCATTTTTTGTAATTTTTTCCATTAAATTTATATAGATTAAAATGCCCTTGTGTATATATATATAACTATTATTTAAAAATTTAAATTAATAAAATTATTTAATTTAAAATATAATAATTATTATATAATTTTATTAATTTATTTTTTTTATTTTTAAATAATAAAATTGAAATTATATTTATTATATATACAAGGGTATTTTAGTCATTTTATATAAATTTACTAAAAAAAAGTACAAAAATTGTATGAAAAGACTAATAAGTCTGACATAAGTAAAATTGATGGACTATTTAGTTAGTTTTTAAAAAAGGAGGGACCACTTCATAAATTAAATCAAATCTCAGGACGGAATAGTAATTCTCTCTCTTTTTTTTTGGTTTGTTTACTTAATGTGATATTGCATTTGTGTTAAACAGACAGCAGAACCATTTTTCTTACTGGCCGGCCCCAATGTGATTGAGTCTGAGCAACACATTTTTAGAATGGCCAAACACCTCAAGACTATTACAGAAAAGTAGGTTTAGGGATTGATTTTCTTTGTTTGATCCAATTCCAATATAAAAGTAAATATACAAATAGTTTATTCTTTTTATTTTGTTATCTCGATTATTATTATTATTATTTTGTGATTCTTACAAAACAAAACTCTGATATCATAAGTTATCTTCTTTACCAATCTTGTAGAGTTGGGTTGCCATTGGTTTTCAAGTCAAGCTTTGATAAAGCTAACAGAACATCCTCTAAGTCATTTCGAGGTCCGGGCATGACTGAAGGCTTAAAGGTCTCTTAGTCTCATTATATTTTCACTGCTGATAGGTGTAGTTAGGCTGTAATGACTGAATATAATATTATTTTTATAAGGACCTGTTAGGCCAACACACTCTAATTTTCTCTTGCATAATATTAGTAATGTTTATTCACTTTTTATAAGGATGTGTAGTTATTAAGTAATAGACAATGCTATTTGTTATTTTTATAAGGACGTGTTAGGCACAATACACATATAGACAACCACCATTGTCTATTGTCACTTTTGGTTCGGCAATATATGCCTTTTTGTGGCTAGGATATTACCAATTTTGCACCATGCTTGCTCTCTAGATCAATTTGGCGATTGCTTGATGTATAATTTAAATGTCTATAAAATATAAATAGAAGATAATGAATTGAAATTTAGAATAGGCTTAGCTTATCTTTTTCCATATTAGACAATGGTGGTTCTGATTAAATTCAAATTAATGGTATATTGAAATTGAATTGAATTATTTATCATTATTCTTGAATAAAATTGATTTTTAAGACAGTTATTGGCATGACCTTAATTCATGCTTTTGTTTATATCTTTTGGTATTCTTCTATGGTTAATTTCTAATACACTAATTTAAGTTTAATGTTTATTAAGCATACACAATATTTCTTAGTAACTTTGTTAACATCTTCCAAATTTTCTTTGCAATTTTGTGCTATGGCTACATCTTTTTTCAATGTAGGACATTTCTTACTTGATGAGTTCAAGTTGTGAGAAACTTCTCATATGTAGATTGGCAAATGATTAACTTAACCTTGTCCCTTTTTTATGGCAGATTCTTGAGAAGGTTAAAATAGCTTATGACATCCCTATTGTTACTGATGTGCATGAAACCATTCAGGTAGCCACTTGGTTCTGAGCTAATATTTCTTGAGTTGAGTTGTTCTATTGTGGAACTCTTGTTTATTTTGTTTTATGGGTTTCATTTTCTTAATCTATAGAAAGAAAACTTTATGAGTAAAAGTGATGTTCTCATTGTATGCGTGGAGAATATGCATTTCAAGTACCTTAAAAAAAATGGAACTACCCATAAAATTTATAAAAGTAAAATGATTAGCAATAAAAGATCCTATCCAAAAACCAAAGACTATTTAATGATTGATTTCCATACTTATCCAAGGAAGATTATGCATTTTCAAAAGCTTGTGAATTTCATGTAATTGCATTTCGCCTCTTGTTATTTTTAATTCTACTATGTGATCCTTTCCAAGCATCAAGATTTGTTTGCGTGTTCTTCATATAGATCTGATACAATATAATGATGACATATTCCCATGCCAAAAGCCAAAATTTTTGTCAAAGGTTATAATTATTTTTTACAACATATAGGACAATAGATTATTACATGGCTTCCTCTGGCTGTGCATTACATGTTAGAGAACTGTATTTAATATTTTTTATTATTTATTGCCTAAAAATAATGTTGTCATTTGCACATGGTCACCACAAGGCTACTTTCTAACCATATGCTTGTGTGGTCTATGTGGTTTCTTGTTGGTGTAAACAAAAGAAAATCAAGAAAAATGATACTTAAAGACTCTAGAAACCTGGATAAGTCCAGATTTTATATAGGTTAATAGGGTCGTGGAGGACATTATTGAGTGCGTTCTAGTCCTTCAAGAGTCTTGCGTTTATTCAAATAAATTAGCTGTTGGCTGAGGATATTTTTTTAGTTTCCTGTTTTTCTGGAATAAGCTTGGCTGAAAGTGGCTACTGTTTGTTTTAGGTCTTATCTTTGAGTCCTTCTGGGCATAGAAAAACATTAATCTTTATTAGTTTTGTATGAGAGTCTGAAATCCTATAGGATTAGGACCAACTTCAAGAGTCTATTGTCTTAAAAGATCTATTTGAACCTAACAAATAACTGTGTTAGGGAGCTGAATTTAGTAGTTGTATATTTATTTTTATTTTTATTTATTGTTTGGTTTGAGCATGTGAGACGCAGACTTAGGGAGGCTCTAGTTAGAACGGTTAAGCAGAGGAGAATAAAGGAAGGGGCAAGCCTAAACTAACTTTGAGGAGAGTGATACAATATGATCTTGAGGCATTACAACTATTTGAGGATGTATTCTAAAATCATTTAGAGTGAAAACAAAAAATCCATATAGTCGACTCAGAAACCTGGATTAGTCTAGATTTTATATAGGTTAATAGGGGTTGTGGGAGAAATTATTGAGTACGTTCTTGTCCTTCAAGAGTCTTACGTTTATTCAAATAAATTAACAGTTGGCCCAGGATATTTTTTTAGTTTCCAGTTTTTCTAGAACAAGCTTGGGTGGAAGTGGCTACTGTTTGTTTTAGATAGGGCTGAGCACGGTTTGAGGGAATCCGGAGATTAGAAAATCTGCGTACCCGAACTGATCTTCGGAGATTTCTAAATTGGATCTCCGGAACCGAACCATGATATATGGGAGGGTTCGGTACGGAATGGGACAACGGAGATTTGAAGATTTTCTATTTTAAAATAATTAAAAATATATTTTTTTAGCTTAAACCAATTGCATTGAAATTAAATCATAATAAATACAACATAAACAAAGATTACTGAAATTACATTATACTTGTTTTTAACAACTATATAGTGCATAATTAAAGAAATTTGTTTCTAATCCATCAAGCTAAAATAAAAAATACATATTAAATAAATATTTGTTTTTAATAATTTTATTAGAGTAAAATTGCTAGATTTGTTTGGCCCTCTTATATTTAGATTTTTAAGTTTGAGGTTAATGGGTTTGACTGAGACTTATTTATTATAAACATAATTGTATATATTTCTTCAGTTTACAGTTCTGTCAGTTTCCAGCATTTTTGCCTCTATTTTGCTGTTAATAATATTACATAAATTTGATATTTTGGTACAAAGTATGAAGTAATAAGGTTGCAGTTCAATTTCAAATTTCATTTTCAATTTCAAATTTCATTAACTGTTTGTAATCACTTCTAATTGGCCAGTGTGAACCAGTTGGCACAGTTGCGGATATCATACAGATTCCTGCATTTTTATGTCGTCAGGTGAAACTATGGATCCCAGTACTTCTGCAATGAAGAGTTGGGAATTTTTTAGAATTTGAAGGATATGTGGTCCCATTCATTTTAACAACCCCCCAACAGCAAAAAATCATTAACCTCATTTTTTTTAATGAATTATAACAGACAGATCTTCTAGTTGCAGCTGCCAAGACTGGGAAAATAATTAACATTAAAAAAGGCCAGTTTTGTGCTCCTTCTGTGAGTACTCTTCCTTTTTTCTTGGAGAATTGTCATCGAGATATTTGGCTTGCAAGTTTTTGAAATATGATTATACCTATCTAGTATTGTTGCTTGCCTAATTAATGATAACTAAATGCACAGGTCATGATAAATTCTGCTGAAAAGGTTAGATTGGCTGGAAATTCAAATGTGATGGTTTGTGAGCGAGGAACTATGTTTGGCTATAGTAAGTTACCATAAATGTTATTAAAATTATATACCATATGCTTTTGATTAGTATTTTACTATAATATGCTTGTAAAGATAACACATGGAACCCATTGTACGTTTGACACTAATTTCTTATAACTTTCTTGAAGTCAACGCACTTAGTCCAAACTTGAGAAAATTTAATGGTTTTGGGAGCAAACTTGACCAGCCAAGACACTGATCTGAGACATTTGGTGTAAGGAAAAGCAATAATATGTTATCAAATTTAGATACTCATATATCATTTGTAAGAATTCTTTCCAATTTATTTTTAGTCCAAGTGAAGGCAGGACTGGTAAAAGGATTGTCATATTTAGTTTTAAGCAAAAAATTGTGAAATCTACTGTCCGTATATGGTACTTATTTCAGGTTTTTAACTTCTGGTTACTTTTCTTCCTCTGATGACTTTAAAATCTATCAACATCTTAGGAGGTTTGTTCATGAACTGATATAGCTTTTTAGTTGAGTCCATTACTGATTTCTTTCACTGCCATTTCACAAAATTGCAATCACTTCTGTCTGATCTGGAACATCATAGCTCCTCTCCCTAGTGGTTAAAGCAATTGGCTGCAAGGTCTTCACTGCTTCCTTCTGTTGTTCACTTGTTTTGCAAGAGTTGCCACACAAGAAGCAGCTTGCATGGCTTTCCTAGGAGGCTTCTATTGAAAATGAGCATGAGGTCTCTTTTAGCACTCATTTCACTTTCTTCCTTGTCCAAGAAAAGACACTGAATACATCGATTACCTGCTCAGTACCATTTGAAACATCTTCCATGGTTCTCATGTTGTAGTTCACTAGTTCTTCTAGAATTGAGTTTTCACGACAATCAGTGTATTCTGCGTTTCTGCAAATTCCATTTTTGTGTACAAGAGCATTAAACTGATTTATTCTTGTTCTTAGAGAACAACTGACAGCTACTCGTACTTTCTTTTTTGTTTTCTAACTTGCTAATCTCTGTACAATGCTTCTTTTCAAAAGCTTCATTAGAAATCAGTTGCTTGTCTGACACTATTTTCTTCAGGCAGGATCTTATTCAATTCAACAGCATCATTGTATTGATCACAAGAAACATGACCAAAATCTATTCAAGCCATATGGACCTTGGGCTTCATAGTATATAAGTCTCGTTCCCGTCCTGTTTCCACATATGAATTTGATGTAATTTTCATCGCATGCAACTTGATACGCTGATGGAAATCAATTTAAGAAGTTTTATAATCTGTTGTTGTATGCCCAAGGAAGAATCTACTCTAGCATTTGATTCATTGCAAGTGAGAGTTATATTATTGGATTATTAGGTTGATAGTTTAGTAAATTAATTTTTCATGAATTATTTGATTTGAGACTGAACCGACAGTAAACATATTAGGATTGAAATTTTGATGAATGTCTTTTTCTTATCTGGTTTGATTTGATCTTGCATTT
>CATKHJ010350952.1:0-12440 GCA_949750685.1 Vernicia montana | reverse complement strand
CCTTTTGCCATCCAGTTTTCAAAATTTTGTACAAAACCGGTGTTCTAAATGCCTACCTCAACATATTTGTGTAAATATCTTTAAAATCACCACGTTACAGTATATATTTTTTTAAATTAACATACTTAGAAAAAAAGCCCTATTAAGTAGGCTCAAACTCATTTTTCTATAACGCTAGATTTCAAAGTCAAGTTTGATGGCTTTCAAAGTAAATATACAAGATTTTTTTTTTTTTTGTTATATCCCAAATCATAAGAGCACTGAGTAAAAACTAAAAAGTTACCTGTCGTAAAATGTCCTGCGTTTGCGAACGGAAAAGAGTATGTTGGCTTAGTTATTGTTTAGTTGTAGAAAATAAAATATGTTTTTCAAAAATTATTTTAAGAAAATTAGAAAATAGAATTTGTTGTTTGTTTATAAAAATTTTCTAAATAAAAAAATAGAACTCCACTTTTTAAGTTTTTTAAAATTACACTAACCTATAAAAAACTATTATAATATATTTTCTAACCTTTCTTTTAAAACATACTATGCAAATTGGAAATTGGAAAACCTGCTATTTTTCATTATTCGACGCCTTAGTGTTCTTTTTGAATTCCAGCTTTGACATTTTTTTTTTTCAAATTCATTTTACTGGTTGGTCCATATTTAAACTAGCAGTTATCTTTTTATTTTTATTTTTTATTTATTTTATTTATTAATGACATATATACATATATATTTTTAAAACAATAAATTAAATTAGAGTTAAATCTTGTAGTAAAAGTTTTTTCTCCATGTTTTTTTTTTATTTTTTATTCAACAATTTGCTTATTACTGTATATATTGCACCAATTTTGTAATGTCATTTTATAGTAAATTATGATATACATTTTATGTTAGGTTTTGAAGTATCATATTTTTTAATTTTATAATAATTTTCATAATACTTTTTAGATTTGAAATATGTATAATTTTAGATTGAAAAATGTTTAATTTAAGCTATTAGATTTCAAAACTATTTATATATTATATATAATTTATTAGTATTTTTAATAAAATATTGTTTATTCAATGAAAAGAAATTTAATAAAACAAACTAAAAATGAGAAAGAAAGTATGACAACTAGGATGAGAGTTGGAAAATTAGGTAAAATGAACATAAATTTCAGATTTTTAATTTTTCACTTAGAAAAGGAAAAATTAAAAAATTTAGAAAAAGAGAAGAAAAGTAGAAAATAAAAATAGGAAATATTTTCCATAACCCCTTATATTATTCTAGCTTGAGAGTTGAGAGTGAGTAGAAAATTTAAGAAGGAAGATGTAATGGCAGAAGGTGGGTCAAAAAATTGAATGTGATGGGCCATTGACCTTGTGGATGAAACTCGGTCCGTTTTAATATGGGCCCCTGTATTTAATGAGCGTGAGCCCATTTCCCTTCTTCACTACATTACTTCATTGGATTCCAAATTTTTTTACTGTAATATAATAAAGTATATATTTATTTGGATAATAGAATAAAGTGTAATTTTTTTTCTCTAATATTAAAAATAATAAAATAAAAAAGTTTCCCTCGCCATGAGTAATAATGTTGCATTATGTACTAATTGTCATATTTCATTATGTTTCTTCTTGCCAGTTATTTATATATATATATTGTTATTTAATAAAAATGAAAAAAAAATATATTATTAAGATGGTATTTCATGCACTGTATATCTATGAAATCAATGTGGCTTCCCCAATTATAAATACATACAACTAAAACTGAGCAAGTTAGATAAGAAATTTATTGCAGAAATCCAGCACATTAATGCATTATTTATTATATCCAAAAATATGCAATTAAGTATAATATAAACATTAGCAAATGATTAACAAATCAGTTGATTTAAATCAAGAAGGATCTATGAATAATTATTAATACTTTTTAAAATTGTATTGGTAATTTTAACTTTTTTAGTTGAAATTAATTTTTTTTTAAAATTTTTCATTTTCTTTTTGTAATTAAAATTTAAATTTCATTCTCTTTTTAATTAACATTCAAATTTTACTCTCTCTTCAATTAATATTAAATAGATTCATATTACTAAAAATTGAAACTAAAATGTGTATATATGAAACAGCAGAGTGTATATTATAAACAAACCACTATAAATGACCGTACCATTAGTGTGTGTAAAGGACCACATCACCTACACCTAATTTCTTATATATAAAAATAATATTTTTTAAATTATAGATTAAAAATATCACAATCATATATGCTCGCCACAAGCTTTTTTTTCTTTTCTTTTTTTTTTTTTTCTTTTAATCTTATTCTTTTATCTCCAATTTTTTATTTTCTTTTCAATGGGCCAAGAATGAAAATTATAAAGCATGCTCATTTATGTTTTATCCTATTGCTAATTCCTATTTGTTTTTTAATTATTTTTTTAAAATTTACTTTAATTAAAATTAAAATTTATAAACTCATAATTAATTTAAAAATGATTATAATATTATTAGATTAAAAATTCATCAATAATAATTATTATTATATGTTCAATATACTGAAATTGTAATAATATTCAAATTTTCAATAATCTATTTTGTGTTGACCAAATATTGCATAATAATTATTAGATGTGAGATATTTTAACACTCCCCCTTAAGTGTGTATGGGATACTTGGGGTACATGGATAAATAAGATTATTCTGCTCTAATACCATGTTAAATTTTCAATATAAATTTGGAAAAATCAATCTTAAAAATTAACTTGTTAAAATTGGAAAGTCAATTTCTATATTAATCATTTAACATTTTTTGTATTTATTAGATATGAGATATTTTAATAATAATGTTAATGTCAATATTAATGTCCATATATCTCACCTACCTTGGACTTCCTCTCCACTTCCATGTGCAACCACCTTGGACTTCCTCTCCACCTCCATGTGCAGCTCCTTCAATCAAGCATCCATCAAGCTCATCAATGTATATTCATTTCCTATAAATACCATGCATCTCTCTTGTAATTAACACAAAAAAAGATATATGAAATATTCAATTCTTCATTTGTTCTTAAAGCTCTAACATATTATATTCCCAAGTCAAGCTAATCAACTCTGTAAAACAAACACACTAAAATCGTAGAAAAATCAATTTGGCTGCTGCAGAGATGTGAGATTCACTATCACATTCACTATCACTATTGCCTTAGTTCTGGATTATTTTTTTTTGCCAAGGTAGTTCTGGATTATTTAACTTGTACACATTTGGAGTGGGAGATAAGGACAATTTACTAGTTTACAATATTGCCTTCTTTTTAGAATTTTTTTTTTTTGAGAGAGATTATTTAACTTAAACTATTTGAAAAAATATTGTATTTTTCGATATACAATTTGTTACAGTATTTGAAGGAGACAAAACTGTTGCTTTTTTAAACCATAAATCATCTTTTTTAAACAGATCATCATCCATATGCTTAAGAATTTCCATTTTTATGATTTATGAAGAAAGAAAAAAGGTATACTATAATGTAGCTACTAAAACGACGTCGGATGAAGTCAATCTTTTCCAACATATACAACACGTTTCATCATGTTAGTGGATTAAATGCCAGTACTTCGGCATTTGTTATTAACCGTGACAGTGACCGTGACCGTAATACTAGCTAGCCAGAGCCACCACACATACCAAACGTGAAACGAAGGAAAGGGTTTCGCATTTTCAAGTAAAAGCAAGTCTATCTTTATCACCACTACCTCTCTCTCTCTCTCTCTTTCCCTTAGCCCTAGATTTTCTCTCTCTCTCTCGTCCGTTATAATTTTCTCAAGAAAATGGTAAGACACCTTAATACCTCTTCTATACACTCTCTATTTCTATCTATTCATCTATTATTTGCTCTTTGCTCGTTTATTTGTTTGTTTCAACTCTTTTTTTTTTTCCTTTAATTTTTGTTAAATATTATAATCTGTGTTTGATCTTTGAAATTTTATAGCATATATATATTTTTTGGTAATTTGTGAAATTTTTTCTGGATTATAAGTTTCAATTAGTTTTTTTTTTTTTGTGGCTCAACGATCTGAATCTATTAGACAATTAGCTTGTTTGATTCTGATGATCTCTCTCGCCATTTGGCGTTTGATACGGTGATCATCGTGTATATTTCTCTGATCGTTGTAGTGTTTGTTTTTTTATTTTTTATTTTTGTGGTTCAACGATCTGAATCGATTAGATTATTGGCTTGATTGATTCTGATCATATCTCTCTGTTTGGCTTTGATATGGTCAAATATTTCTCTGATCGTTGTAGTGTGTGGATTGCAGTTTAATTTTTTAGTTTGTTAGTACTTCGCTAATTATGGTGCTTCAGGCAATGAGTAATTTTTGGTTTTGATTTATGCTTTATTTAACCTAGTTTTCTAATTATTTTTCGATAAAAAAAATTTCATTTAATTATAGTTTACCAAAAATTGGATTTTTTTTATCTGTCCTTTTGACATTTAGTTTGATGTTATTTTTGGGGTTATTGTGACAATTATCTCATTTTTTCTTTCACTGGCTTTGGTACATTTTAGATAGGTTAAGCAATTTGGAGTTTTGCTTCTCTTGAACATGAAGCATTATGGGATAAAACCAAAAAAAAAAAAAAAATGATAATTGTAACTTCAAAGTGGAAAAGAAATGTAAGTTTTGAAATATTCTTAAATTGCGCTTTTGTAATGTTTATGGATATTGTTTAATGGAGATAGATCTTAAATTGGATACCCCTGGTGGATTTTGGTGGAATCCTTAAATTTATGCATGAAGTAGAGGGAGTGTAATGTGGTATGTGGATATTTTTAGTAATCACTCAGTTTTACAATCTGATTTCACCTAAATGAAAGAAATACTTGCAATCATAGCACTTGTACCAAAATGAGAAAGCAAAAAAAACAGGAGGTGCAAAAATCCAAATGTTCACTCCTGAAGGCAAAATCTAAGCAAACAAATGTAACTGCATTAGAAATTAGAGGTCCCCTTGCCCTCTATCATAAATTGAAACCTCTTTACAAAGTTTTCATTTGTTTGGGGTGCTTGGTTTAGTTGATAATTACAGGCGGAGAAGGAACTCTTTGTCTTCATTTGTTGAATCATCTCCCTTTCAAACTTGAGACAGGTTTTTTTGGAAATCATGGGGCCTAAAAGGAGCAACTTCATTGTTGCAGTTATTTGACAAGTTCTCAACTAATAGATATTATTTTTTCAAATATAAGAATATATGGTCTTCCAGGCAACATGTAACCCAAATGTTTGTGTGGTTGCCAAAATTATTTGATGCTTACTTGTACTTCTCTATTTCGCTTTGCAGGCAAACGCAGCTTCTGGGATGGCTGTGCATGATGACTGCAAGCTGAAATTTTTAGAATTGAAGGCAAAAAGGACCCACCGCTTCATTGTCTTCAAGATTGAGGAGAAGCAGAAGCAGGTGGTTGTGGAG
Source organism: Vernicia montana (assembly GCA_949750685.1). Lineage (NCBI taxonomy): Eukaryota > Viridiplantae > Streptophyta > Magnoliopsida > Malpighiales > Euphorbiaceae > Vernicia > Vernicia montana. Next base: position 6,997 of record CATKHJ010350952.1, on the reverse strand, counting down.
AAGCTCGGTGAACCAACTAATAGTTATGAGGATTTCACTGCAAGCCTCCCTGCTGATGAGTGCCGATATGCTGTCTATGATTTTGATTTTGTAACGGAGGAGAATGTCCAGAAGAGTAGGATTGTTTTTATTGCATGGTAATTGGTTATTTGTTGTTCCAAATTAATATTCTTGAATTTTGCTTTTAGGATATATTTGTTTGATTGTTTCATTTATGTATTATTGATATATGTGTGAAGGTCTCCTGATACATCAAAGGTGAGAAGCAAGATGATTTATGCTAGCTCCAAGGACAGGTTCAAAAGAGAGTTAGATGGTATTCAGGTGGAGTTGCAAGCAACTGATCCTACAGAAATGGGTCTTGATGTTATTAGAAGCCGATCAACTTGAATGTAGGATACCTACAATGTGATGGAGAGTCCATATTATCTGGTTCACCAAGTGTAATGTTTATATAAATTTGAACCTAGAATTTGCTTCTTCAAGTCGTGTCTTTTATTATATTTGTGGATTCATGGGGTGGCCGGTGGTATCCCCTTTCAGTGTGATATTTACGTGCAATTTATATGATGGTTTGTGAGGATATCCCTGTCCAGCTTGAATTGGTGGGATGCTTGTGTGATTTTCCTTCGAATTAGATTGTATTCCTCTCTCTCTCTCTCTCTCTCTCTCTCTCTCACTGCTTATAGATATTAAGATTTAGGAATTATTATATTTTTCATTTGGACTTTGAAATGTCAACGGTTGGGATGGTTTTGTGATTTGTCTCCACCCTCTTAAGTATCTAGGCCTAGGGGTAAGCAAAAAACTGAGAAAACATCCGAAATTAATTTGGTCTATTCGGTTCGGTCATTATCCTCTTTTGGTTCAGTTATTATCCTATTTCAGTTCAGTTTTAATTTTAATAATATAATTTTATTTATTCGGTTTGCTTCGGTTTATGTTAAAAAAAAAAATCAAACTGACTGAATTATATATGTATATATTTCATTAGTTATGTATATATATATATTTTATTAAAAAAATTAAATTACTGGACTGAAATATATTGATTCAATTTACTTGATTTAATAAAAATATTGATTCGATTTAATTTTTTTAAATTTAAGTTTAATTTATTTAATTATTCAATAATTTGATTTGAACTGAATGCTCTCATCCCTATACAAATCAGGTGAAAGTCTAATAAAGAAAAAAATTGTCTGGAGTAGCTGTCGGAAATTTCGGTTTTTTATTTTATATAATAATATTATATTATTTAAAAATTATAATTTTATATATCATCAATTAGTATGTCATATATATTCCAAGTCTCCCAAAGGAGCATCCGATCATCAATGAGGATTTATAAAATTTATTATAATTATATATTTTTTTAGTATTAAGCGACATTTTTTCGCTAAATTGACTTTGAAGCATCCTAGAGGGGTGACTGATTAGAATGAGATTTTAGATGAAATCATTCAGATTTTACAAAGTGACAGAATTGGGATTCGGTGGCCAAAAAGAATCGCTGCTATTCATAATAATTTAGACAGCTGAGTTTGTTTTTGTGGATTTCTCCCACTTCTCTGTAGCCCAAAACAAAAAAGGAAGGGATTAAAACTCGAATCATTTGTTTAAGTTGGATATTGCTAACTATGTTATAATTGTTATTTGAAAAGTTTTAACTTTATTAAGTTTTGGTTGATAATCCAACTTTATATTAAATTCATATTATGTATGATGTACATAATATATCTGGAAAAAGAAAATTTTAATCATAAATTTTTGATGGAAATGAATAGAAATTGCCATGCATTGCTTTGGTTGAAACTTTGTGTAGTTGTGTTAAACTAGAAGGCAAAAAAAAAAAAAAAAAAAAAAAAGAGGAGGATAATATTTTAGTCAATTATAGCTCAAACTATGGAATAAAGTATCAATTTTTTTCATTTTAAAACAATTACACATAATTTAATAATAAGAAGGTGTATGCACACCATGACATAATTTAAATGGTAAGTATATACACAGTATGGACAATAAATTCATATTTAATTTCTTTCTCCTTTAATACTAATCCTTTAATACTAAAATTTATATATATATATATATATATAATTTGAATAATAAATTTATGTTCGAATCCCCTCACTCAATGTTAAAAAAAATAAAAAAATTGAACTATACATTAATGCAAAATTATATAATTGATGATATAATAAAAGGAGCGGCAAATAATTGAAAGTGAGAAATAAATAGACAAATTTGGTCAAATTCTTTGAATTTATACCATTTTAAGGTTTTGATGAACTTAAATCGAGTCACTTTATACTGTGACATTAGATTAGATTAGATATTGTATTGATATTCGAAAATAATTTTGAATTAAATTCAAATTAATTTACATATTTCTTTCATATATAAAATGAATTTATAAAATTAAGGAAAGAATATAAAAAACTATAATGTGATTTTATTTTTTTATATTTTAGAATTTATGAATTTTTTTTTTAACAAAATGAAATATGTAGTTTGCACCATTAATAATTATAAATTTCAAATTGCTCGTGTAAGCTGCATATATCATTTTGTTAAAAAAAATTTCATAAATTTTAAAGTGTAAAAATTCAAATTAGAATGTACTTTTTTTTTTTTTTTTGTACTTATCTAAATTAATATAAGATTCATATAGTAATAGTACTGTACACTCATACTATAAAATTTCATCTGAAATTAATAAAAATAAAATTATAAAAAGTGAGTGAGTGCATTACCTCATTATTGAATTAATTTCCGACCATATTTGTCCTTCTAAAATTAATGCGTCACATTTTAATTATGTAGCCTGGACTTTGGCCTGATCATTTTTTTTCTTATTCCCTGTTTGGTTGCTAAGAAAAACTGTGGAAAAGAAAAGAAAAGTCCGTGCTTTGACTCCATCAACCGACCTTAAACATCATTTCTAACATCAAATAAAGTATGATCACGTGAACCATCTTCAACCAAAAATGGGTAAAAATGCACCCCTGTTACGTAGATTATTCAATGCACTAACAACAAGCAATAAATTTTCAGTTTTGCCCACAGATGCAAATGAAAATTATCCCAACTACCATCGCCTACTCTTCTTATGCAAAGACCTGAACTCTCTCCATCAAGTTCATGCCCGCTTAATAGTCTCAGGCCTCCAAAAAGACCATTTGACTAATACCCATCTTGTAAAAGCTTACCTATCGTATAAAAAAAGTGACTTTGCTCGGTTTGTGTTTGATTCTATGCCAAACCCAAGTGTTAGGTTGTACAACTCTGTAATACGAGCTTATGGAAGTGAGAAAAATCACCAAGAAGCTATAAAATTGTATAGTTGCATGTTAAATAAAGGCTTAGAGCCAGACAAGTATACTTTTACTTTTGTTTTGAAAGCTTGTACAGGTGCATTAGAGTTTAAAGAGGGTATTTTGATTCACCATGATATAATCTTTAGAGGGCTAGAATGTGATATTTTTGTGGGGACTGCTCTCGTTGACATGTATGGTAAAATGGGTGATTTAGAGTTGGCAAGAAAAGTGTTCGATAAAATGCCAAAGAAAGATGTTATAACGTGGAATGCAATGATTTTGAGTTTGTCGCAGAGTGTGGATCCTAAAGAGGCACTGGGTTTTATTAGGAGTATGCAATTGGGTGGTGTGGAGCCTGATTTTGTGAGCATTGTGAATTTGGTTCCAGCTGTTTCGAGATTGGGTGATATTGATGCTTGTAAGTCCATTCATGGTTATGTGATTAGGAGGGGTTTTGACGCTACTGTTTCTAATGGGTTGATTGATATGTACTCTAAGTGTGGGAACATTAATGTGGCTTGTCAGGTTTTCAAACAGATGCAAGACAGGAATGATATTTCATGGGGAACAATGATGGCAGGGTATGCACATAATGAATGCTTCTTTGAGGTTTTGGAGTTGTTTGATTGTATGAAGAGAGAGAATGTTAGGTTGAATAAAGTATCAATTGTAAATGCACTTTTGGCTGCTGCAGAGATGAGAGATTCAGGGAGAGGGAAAGAAATGCATGATTTTGCTATTCAACAACGAATTGACTCAGATGTTTTGGTTGCTACTGCTTTGATGACTATGTATGCAAGATGTCGAGATCTAGATAAGGCTAAATCTTTGTTTCAAGGGATTAAAGGTAGGGATGTAGTTGCTTGGTCAGCACTAATAGCTACTCTTGTTCAATCAGGTTATCCTGAAGATGCACTATTACTATTTCGGGATATGCAGAATGATTGTTTAAAAGCAAATAATGTTACCCTCATGAGTGTACTTCCAGCTTGCGCAGAAGTACTGGCCCTGAGATTAGGTAAAAGCGTGCACTGTTATGCTGTTAAAGCCAATATTGACTCAGATATCTCAATTGGAACAGCCTTAATGTCTATGTATGCTAAATGTGGATTCTTTGCTTCTGCACTGACTATATTCAATAGAATGCCATGTAAAGATATTGTGATGTGGAATGCTTTGATAAATGGGTACACCCAGATAGGTGACCCTTATCGGGCAATGGAGATGTTCCATAAAGTACAGATATCTGGAATATGCCCAGACTCAGGAACAATGGTGGGTTTGCTTTCAGCATGTGTCCTTTTATACGATCAACAACAAGGAACCTGCATCCATGGAAATATTATAAAGTATGGTTTTGAATCTCATTGTCATGTACAAAATGCTCTTGTTGACATGTATGCCAAATGTGGAAGCCTTTTCACTGCTGAATTCTTGTTCAAGAGAACTGAGTTTACAAAGGATGAGGTATCTTGGAATGTTCTGATTGCAGGATATATGCACAATGGACATGCCAAAGAAGCTATTTCTGCATTTTTCAAGATGAAATTAGAAAATTTTCATCCTAATCTAGTCACAATTGTCAGTGTACTTCCTGCAGTAGCAAATCTGTCAGCCTTAAAGGAAGGCATGGCTATTCATGCCTGTATTATCCGGATTGGATTTCAGTCTAATATACTTGTTAGGAATTGTCTTATTGATATGTATGCCAAATGTGGACAGCTTAATAATTCAGAGAACATATTTCATGAGGTGAAGAATAAAGACACCGTTTCATGGAATGTGATGCTCGCAGGGTATGCAATTCATGGGCAAGGGCACCATGCTATTGAACTTTTCTCACTCATGCAAAAGAGTCATATCAGGGTTGATTCTTTATCTTTCCTCAGTGTGATATCTGCTTGCAGACATGCAGGTTTAATAGATGAAGGCAGGAAAATATTTGATTCCATGCAGAAAATGCACCAGCTTGAACCAGGTTTGGAACACTATGCTTGCATGGTGGATCTATTAGGTCGTGCTGGATTATTTGATGAAATTTTGCGTTTAATAAAGGTAATGCCATTGGAACCTGATGCCCGAGTGTGGGGGACCTTATTGGGTGCATGTAAAATGCATTCTAATGTGCAGTTAGCGGAATTTGCACTAGATAATCTTGTTAAACTTGAGCCCAAAAATCCAACTCATCATGTGGTTTTATCAAATATCTATGCTAAATCTGGAAGGTGGGGAGATGCAGGAAATACAAGGTCAAAGATGATCAAGACAGGGTTGAGGAAAAGTCCTGGATGGAGTTGGGTTTGAGGCAGTGGACAAAAATGAGATATTTGGAGTGGGAGATAAGGACAATTTAGCAGTTAAGAATCTGCCTTGCTTCTGGATAATTTCACTCAAACTATTGAGAAAAAAATTGTATTTTTCCAAATAGAATTGTTACAGGATGTGGAGAGGAGAACTGTTGCTTTTAAAGGATAGCTGATCTTACCCATAAGTTATCTATCCTTGCACCCAGATCATCATCCAGATAGGAAAGCTGAAAGAAGATGAGCCATCCATTTGTTTTGTGATTTTTAAGAGCTCTTGAAGATGCCATTATTATCTTTGGATTCTGGGCTCCTAATTCCATGATAATTCTATGGATGTCTGTCATTGATCTGGACTAGGTATGTTTATTTTTATTTTATGCATCCAATTATATTTATTTTTATTTTATGGTTGAGACAATACTGGAAGTTGCTAATATCAGCTAGACATTGTTGATGCTATGCATATAAGCCCAAGCTAATATTCAATGGAATAACTTGCAGGAGCAGAAGCTGCAACGACTGAAACACAATGGTTATATAAATCTTCATTCTTTGACAGATATTCCAATAATCGTGGCTTATAATGTGGACCATGAGCGATGTAGTTGACGAATCTGTCAGGGTAAGGTTTTCACATGACAAGAAGATTGTGTTTGGTGGGATATCTTATAAGGGTTAATATATATATATATATATATATATATATATATATATATATATATATATATATTTGTGGTTGATTTATAAGGTTTAAGATCTTATATGTTGGAATAAATGATTCTTAACTGATCTTCTTCAGTTTTTTTCTTTTCCTAATTGAGTGCATGTTCTTAGAATAGTTTTTAATAGGTTTAAATGTTAACAGTCCATTTAATAGGGGATCTTCTGTTCTTGATGCACACTTTGTGCCTGTGTATATGAAAATATGAAATCTTTATTTATTTATTTAAAAAAAGAAAAGTGAAAAAATTAACATGCATATGCTTTTAATTACTTTCATGCCAAATGCCAAATTGATATAAATTCCTTTATAGATGAGAAATTCTTTATCCATCAAGATTGTTAGATCATCTAATCAATTTTTTCTTTGAACCTGTACATAGTATTGATGATTTTCACAAAATTTTTTGACATTTATTTGAAATTTGAAAATTTCATATTTAATATATATATCTTATGAATATAAATTTATGAAATTCAATATAATAGGAATTTATTCAAGAAAATCACCAACTCCTTTTATTAATTATTCTTATTACTATTTTTGAGCCACATGTATTATTGATATATATAAATACACCAAGCTTAATTAGCTAAATCCTCCACGAAAGTGTTTGAAGGAGGAAGCAATGTTACAATTGAAACACAAGT
>CATKHJ010350865.1:0-11025 GCA_949750685.1 Vernicia montana | reverse complement strand
ATTAATTAAAATGTTGGTCATATTTATGTAGGCCAAGGATTGGAGGATTTTCATCCAAGATAAAGGGTTTTAGTTTGGATTGAAGTACTTTGCTTTAGAGGTGAGTTATGAAATATATTATGCATGTGAACCACCTTTCATGAATGTTATTCTTGTTGAATCCTAAAATGCCATAAATTGAATTGAATTTCATTCACCATTCATGTATGAATGTATTTGCTATTAGTCTTAAATAGCAATTTGAACCATCATGTTGAGTTAATGAAACCTTTGTTTAATGATGGCCATTAGGGCTAATGTTTAATGATAATGTATCTACCAAGCCTTAACCAAGATGAACCTATGATAATAGAACGCCTTATTAATGGGGGATAAGAACCATTAGGCCGTGTGCACCGGTGACTCAACTAATAGAGTCCAATATGTCAGTGTTCTACCTAGAGAGAACTATGAACTCTAGGCGTATATCTGGCCAGATATGCGTTAAAAAGGGAGAAGTTACTGCCCTAATGATGTTTGGATGCTATGGAGATGGTGGTTTTGTCCCGCCCATTTGTATTCCATTATGATGAATATATGTTAATGTTCTATTAAAGTTGATATGTTATGATGTCTTTCTTTGTGGGCACATTGTTGTTATTGATATAACCCAATGTTGATGATTGTAATCTTTAATGATATTCTATTGTTGAATTTCCCCAATGTTATTCTTTGAGAACCCACAAGTATAATGTATTTCATAATTTCATTAAGTTGAAGGCTTATTCCTCTTCAATTGTGGATTTCAGGTGCTAGAGTTGAGGAGGATAGATTGGCGAGTGATAAGGCTTCTTGATTCTTTTCCTCCAAGAAGCCACATTAATGTATTGTTTTGAATTCTTTTGCTTATGGATGTTATATTGTATATTCATTCTATAACACTCCATAGTATAATATTAAGGGGTAAGTCTAGATAGAATGATTTTGGAGATGTTTGAAATATTATTTTGCCTTTGTTCATTATGGATGATCGTCGAGATTGATCCTTTATCCATAACGAACAATGGATGGATTATGTATGAAACGACGATGACAATGAAATGATTATATATTAAATGATGATGGATTATTTATGTATTAACGATGGATGATATTATGTAATGGTTCTTTAAGTATGTATGATTTTAATTGTTGATCCAGGTTATGATTAGATGGTTCTACGGGTGCTTGGTGGTCTTAAACCTACCCACGCCCTAGGACCGTCACACCAAGGGAGTTGGGGTGTGACAGTTATGATTGCAGAATCTAGAGGGAGAAGACAATCTATGGAGCAGAACTCTAGAGGCAAGAGTAGAGGGAAGTAAAATAAATATGCTAATGTTGAATGCCATCACTATAAGAAGAAGGGTCATATCAAAAAGTTCTGCTGAAAGTTCAAGAAGGAACAGGAGAATCGAGACAAAGCTGTGAAGAAAGACGACAACAGTGATGATGAGCAGACAAATATCATAGAGGAGTTCAATGTCATTTATGATGAAAATATTTGGGAAATTTTTCTAAAAGGGGAGTGACAAAATAGTGAGTTTGGGAAACACTTGTGTGCCACTATTTTGAGTTTATCTCAAATTATTGTATTGTCTCTCTCTCTTGTATCAATTAATTTTATTAGTGGAAGAAATATTAGAAATTACATCTTGTAAGGTTTAGGGTGAATTGTTATATTATAAACTTAGTTCCATCATGCATGGTGGAACTAGGCCCTCATAGCCCTCATACACATGCACTTTTAGTTTAGTTTTTTCTTTAATAAAATCTTTTTTTTTTCCCTCACACTCACAATTGGTCCTCATTTTTTTTTTTACTGACAGCTATATTTTATAAATTTAGAATTTTATTTGCTCAAAATATTTTTCTTTTTGTATTTCATTTATATTTATATTTATATTTATATTCTTTTATTTTATTTTATTCTTTTAAAAAAATATATTTATATTTAGTGTTAATCATTTATATTTTTATTAATTTGTCATAATTTTGTTTGGTGTAATAATTCGTTTAGTCTTTCAATTTTATTATTTTTACAATGATATTTTTTCAATGTACTTAAAATTTATATTTGATGAATCTGATACTAATAACAGATGAATATACGCGTAATGAATCTAAATCTTATATTTAATGAATATGACATTAATAATACATAAATATACACTTTATAAGTAGTGAACCTAAACCTACTACTTTTATGATGATATTTCATAATTCATAAACTAGATATTAATCACTATTAAATTATAGTTATATTTAAAAATATACAATATTATATCATTAAAATTTAAAATTATTCTAATTATTCAAATGTAAGAAAATGAATTATTTATATCTTTAAGCAAAAAATGAAAATTTATTCTTAAAAATAAATTATATTATAACTTGAGTTATTAAATATTTTATAATAATTATTTTAAATAGTGAAAAATATTTTTGGCATGTTAAAAAAGTTTGAAATGAAAATAATTTATTAGTAAAATTTGATGGTACAAGAGACATGTAAAATTTATATTTTGATGGGAGAAAAAATAATTAATATATTTAATATATTGCAAAAAAAAAAAAAGTGATTTTTATAATTATAGCCACTTAATTAATAATCTAATGGTCCCCTCTCCTTTTTTCTCCTTAAATATAGCTAGTCCTTCCTTTTTTCTCCTTAATTATAGTTGGTCCTCTCTTTTTTCTCTTAAATAACAGTTGATCCTCCTCTTGATCCACAATGCTACATGCACTTGGGTACATGATATAATTTACCACTAATTTAAATCTAATATGTAGGGAAGAGATCATACATATTAGCTAAAATATCACATCACTACCTATTAATTTGATATATGAGATAAACTTATATATGCACTTAGTGTAGGCAATAATTTTTCCTAATTTATAAGTAATAATATTCTATTCTATATGTAAAAAATAAATACTCAATTATTAATTGGACTACTTAATAACATATATAATATTTAATACGTCTTAATTAAATTATAATGAAATGTAATAAAAAATAAAAATTTGATAAGAAAATTTTTCTGATCATGACCCGACGAATGAACAGATTTATATAATTACTAGGGTTTAGATATATGGTACCGGAAGCGATCATTCCCATGAGGCCACATGAGATTGGTGAAGTTTTGAGCTGCCTCAGGAGTTGATGCATCTTCAATGCCCATACTTTCATGGAGAGGAATCCTAGAATCATGTCCAATATAGCTAATCAAGGGCCTTTGACATTTGTTTTGCATTTTAACCTTAGAAGGAAGATCAAATAACTCCTTTAGGACCCCAAAAACTCCATCTCTAAGCTCTGAGGATAATTTATTGTATTCTACTACAAAAAACCCATATTCTTCAAGAGCTTGCCTAACATCACCGCAGGCCTTGAGCCAATCACTTGTACCAGGCTTCAAAGTTAGTTTATTTGTGAAGTCAAGAATAGGAATCGTTGGTGCTACTTCAGAAACCATGGTTTTGGATGCCCTTTTAATTTTTTTTTACCTTTCTCCCTCTTTCTTTCTACTTTTACAAGTTTGTAAGGTACTAAGGAGTAATAGGTACATATTATTCTTGCTTCCAAACTCCTGCTTAATATAGTAATGAAATAGCTGTAGAAGACCAAATCAGGTGTCAGTTGTTTGGCGTGGATAAGAAAAAAAAGTAATGAAGACCAAGTAGGTCTATAAGAAAAAAAAAAACAAAACAAGTAATTAAGGTTTTGATAGATTCAACGAGTTATTAAATGTATTGTTGAAAAAAAAAACTTTAAATCTCTTGTTAATATAGGAATAAAGTCTTGCTATACACCTTTCATTGTAATTATAATTTATTGAATAAAAAAGAATATCGGTATGAATTCACTTAAAATTAAATAAATAAATAAATATAAAGTAAATAAAAATATTAATTTTTTGCGATATTTTCATTTTACTGGGACGATTAAATTTTTTTTTTTTCTTTTTCTTCTTGGTAATTTTTCAAAGGAAAAGAAAATTGTTAAGATTTAAACAAACTTTTGTGAATCCCTAATCAATCACCAAGTTCGCACTAGCTTAGATAAGTCAAGTCAATGGTGAAGTATTGGGGTGTTAAATATAAATTATAATCCCACTTGTGTATATAAAAAGAATTCGGCATACACTAATTAATTGACTCAAAACCCCATTGAGTATCTAATATTTTTCTTCTTTTATAGAAGAATTAGTTCTTATACATAAAATTCCTTTTCTTATTTTAAATTGAGAGAAACCTAAGTTGAACCCAAAAATCTAAGTTTATGAGTGGTGAGATCTATTATATTAAATTTTGATATTATTAGTTATATTTCTATGCAAAATTCTTTAATTTTAGCACCCCTTGTTGACCTAACACGTGACATAAGCAGATTAAGGACTGAAGATATTCAGAACAACACATATGCTAGACCCAACTGATACACACCTGCAGTCGTGATGAAACACAAAAGAAAATGAAAGATTGGAGTATGGAGCTAGCTCTAATACTATGAAAGAAACCTTAAATTCAAACCAAAAATATAAATTTATGAATGATGCGGCCTAGACACTATATTAAGCTTTGATATGTACTATTAGTTATAATTTTATGTGAAATCCTTGCACTCTAACATAAATAATAAGAAAATTAGAACTTTTTGCATACTGTTTGCATTTTAACCAAATTGTTTAATTCTATTACTTACTCTAATTAGCTTTATTATGGGTATGGTTAATTAACTTAATAAGAAAGTAGAGTATATACCCTAGGAGGATGAAGAAATTGCTTATAAAAAGATAGTGAGAGTTAAAATTATAAATTTATCATAATCGAATATTAAAATTCATGTCTCTCTAATATAATTAATTTACAACTCTCTCTCTATATAGATTTCAAAAAATAATTAACACAATTAATAAGAAAACTAATATTTTATTGCTAAACTAAAATTTCATTGCTTACAATAAATTAAATTAAATTAAATTAAATTAATAGAAAAAACTTAATTAATATTGATATGGCACAAAAAGTTTAAATTGTAGTTATCTCATCAAACTTTTTCTTTCTTTGAATTTTTTACCAGAAGACTAATTAAAACTCTTATATTTATATTAACAAGAAAGAATACTTCAAATTTCAAAACTTGACTTTTCCTCCAGCATTTTTTTTTTTTGGGAAATTCCGAATAACTTCATCTTTAATAAACACAATGACATCTTTTTTCAGTAACCACTCGTTTATGATTAGAAAAATCACAATTGTATGGTGAAAAAAATTAAAACAATGATGATCCAGAGATCTTCAAAGATATTTATGGATCTCTTTTATGTGGGTTTAGGCCTGATTAGATGTCTTGGACTTACGAGATAAACAATTGAGCGTCAAAAGGCTAATCCTAGGACTTGGCAAAATCTTTTCAATGCTTAAGTCAGTTTGCTTGATACTTAAGAAAGCTCAATGAAAAAGATGATTGTCTTCTACTTTGAGAGAGAGTATTCTAGTGAGAGAATGTAGAGATCAATCTGACATTTTGGTAGGTGAGAATATCAAATATATACTCCCAGTTTTGATTTGTTCGATCAACTGGAGGGACATGTGTCTTCCTCATATTTAGAGATTGCTGAGATCACCTAACACTAAAAAGGATAGACAAATTGTCTGTCATATCAAGTTCTTACTAGCACGCTGATCATGGCACGAGAAGGGAGAGGTTGCTGCCATGCAGTATGCTGTTGTGGGCTGTGACGAGTGGTACAGTGCCTCTTGCTTGATGGCTAAGACAATCTTATCCCGACGTATTCCAACTTTATGCACGAGAGAGCTTCAGTCTGCTGAGCAGGGACGAGTTTAGACCTCTTGGGTCCCCTCAAACTAAAAAATATCCCTTTATTTTTAATATTTTTGTATAAAAAATTATGAAAATATATATAATTAGCCTATAAATAATTAAAATTGCCCTCCTAAAGCAAAATAAAAAAGTTCATTAAAAAAATTATATGTCTTATAAAATATATTCGGCCCTCCGATTTCAGATATGTTAGTAGATTCGGCAGCATGCAATCTCATTTTGAGTTTTATGGATGGACATTCAAGATACAATCAGATCAAAATTGTTGAAGAGGATGTAAGCAAAATAACGTTTAGATGTCCAGGACCCATTGGGGCCTATGAATAGGTCGTCATGCCATTCGGTCTTAAAAATGATGGAACCACTTATCAAAGAGCAATAAATATGATTTTTCATGATATGATCGGGAAATTCATGGATGTATACATCGATGATGTTGTGATGTGATCCTAGCAGGAAGAATAAAATTTGGCCGATCCCTAAAAATCATTTGAACGAATGAGGGAGCACAAACTGAAGATGAATCCACTTAAATGTGCATTCGGAGTATCGGCTAGTAATTTCCTCGGGTTTCTAGTTCATCAGAGGGGAGTAGACATTGATAAAAATAAAGCTAAAGTAATAATCGAAGCCCAGCCTCCCCGAATCAAAAAAGAACTTCAGAGATTGATCGAGCAAATAAATTTTCTGAGAAGGTTTATTGCAAACACAATGGGAAAATTTTGGTCTTGGAGGACTCTTCTGAAGATTAAAAATGATAGGGACTTCTATTGGACCGAGGAACACTAGTTGGTGTTTGATGAAATCAAGGCTTACCTCACAGAGCCACTCGTCATGACTCTGCCAAGACCGAACCAACCTTTAATTCTCTATATTTCGGCCTCAGAAGACTCAATTGGAAGTATGCTTGCCCAGGAACAAGAAGATTTTGAGCGGGTAGTTTACTATCTAAGTAGAAGTTTGACCGAACACGAATTAAAGTACACCTCGATCGAGAAGTTGTGTTTAGCACTTTATTTTTCATGCACCAAACTAAGATACTATATGCTTCCAGTAGTCATTTTGGTGGTTAGTAGGACCGATGTAATAAAATACATTTTGTCTCACCCTTTTCTAAGAAATAAAATGGGCAAGTGGGCTGTGGCGCTGTCGGAGTTCGCCTTACAATATGTACCTAAGAAATCCATCAAGGGCCAAGCACTAGCCGATGTTTTAGCTCATCATCCAGCAAAGGAAGAAGCAATTGGTAAATGTGGTTTGATGGATCAAAGACGACGAATTCAACTGGTGCTGGAATTGTGCTAATTTCACCCGGGGACATCTCAACTAAACTAGGATTTATACTTGGATTCCCTTGTACAAATAATCAAGCCGAGTATGAAGCTTTGGTCATTGGGCTCGAAATACTTGTCGAATTTAGTGTATGTTCGGTAGATATAAAAGGGAATTCTTTATTAGTAATGAAACAAGTATCTGGCCAATATAACTGCGAGTATGCAACTCTTTGGCCATATTGTAAAAAAGTTATGCATTTGTTGTATAACTTTGAGCATTTTTCTATAGAATATGCTTTGAGAGCTGAAAATGAAGAAGCGAATCAACTAGCGCAAAGGGCATCTGGGTATTTAGTACGGTTCGGTGAGTTTCCTTTAGAATATAGACCAACATCTATCTTATGCATTAAAGGTATAATTGGTTAGAAGAACAAGTAGAAAGACACAAAGGAATTTTTATCATTGACCTTACAAAAGATTGGGGTACCGAACTCATTGAGTACCTGAAGAATCCATCCTCGGGGGAAAATCATAGAATAAAATTTATTTCACCAAGGTTTTGGGAGGATAATAGAGAATTGTACCGAAAGCATCCCGAGGGTGAGCTGCTTTTATGCCTTGATCCAAAGGAAGCCATGCTTACAATGGCCGAGGTTCATGAAGGTCTTACTGGAGCACATCAATCAGGGAAAACTAATGAGGCAGTTGCTAGAACAACATGGATATTGGTGGCCGAGCATGAAAAAAGACTGTTTTAGCTATGCAAAAGGATGCGAGGCTTGTCAAAAGCACGACCCTATACAGTTAGCTCCAGCGGACGAGTTTCATTTGATCATTAAGCCATGGCCATTTAGAGGTTGGGCGGTTGACATTATTGGTACAATATACTCACCATCTTCTAAATAACATTCGTTCATTTTAGTGGCCACATATTACTTTTCAAAATGGGTTGAAGTAATGCCTTTGAAGGTTGTGAATCAGCATTCGATCATAAAATTCTTCAAAAAATACATACTACATTAAAGTAGTTTGCTACAATCAATTACAACTGACCAGGGGACAATTTTTACTGGGGAGGAAGTTAAAGAATTTTGCAACGAATTCGACATTAAGTTAATTCATTCAACTCCATATTACGCCCAAGCAAATGGACAAGCCGAGGCAACTAATAAGCTGATCAAAATGCATATTCAAAAGATGGTCGATGAGAACCCGAGAGTTTAGCATGAGCTTTTAAGCGAGACATTATGGGCACTCCGAACCACAATAAGAACAACAACAGGGGCAACTCCATACAAGCTTGTCTATGGACATAGTGCTATGATACCAGCCAAATTAACAGTCAAATCCTTAAGAAGAAGATTCCAAGATGAGCTAATAGCCGACCAATATGTCCAAGCTATGCTAAAGGAACTTGATAACCTAGATTTTGATCGGTTGGCTGCATTAGACCGAATTTAAGTGTAGAAAAAACATGTGGAAAGAGCATACAACAAGAGGGTTTGGTCAAAAGAATTCAAGGTTGGGGACCTGGTATGGAAAGTTATTCTGCCAATTGGATCTAAAACCCCAGAACTCGACAAGTGGTCTCCAAATTGGGAAGGTTCGTTCACAATTAAAGAAATCAAAGGGAATGGAGCTTATCGACTGTCAAACCAGGATGGAGAATTGCATGATCGGTCAATCAACGACAAGTTTATGAAACCTTATGTGCCATCTCTTTGGGAAGGTTTAGACCGATCGCACTTTGTTTAAAAAACAAGTGAAATTGTATCAGCCGAATAAGTAATTTGTAATTCGACTTAAATTTGTATTAGTCGGATGTTATAATGGCTGATCATTCGTTAATAAATTGGAAGTTGAATTATAAATTGTGCAATTAAAGAAAACATAATATATTATAAAATATGATTCAACATTTCACATAAATTACAGGTGAAAAAACAGCTCTTTGGCCGTCAAAAATTGGCCTAATGGCCATCGTCATTGAAAGCAAGATTCCAAAATTTGGTCTTATGAACTTTACAAAGGATATAGTTCTATAAAAAAAAGAATTTACAATGATGAAAAAAATTCATTAACAGTCCGAGCAATATCATCTTGCCAAGCCTCAGCCGCTTGCACATTCGGTTTAAGGGTATTGATTTCATCTATTGAGCCTTTTGTTTGCAAAGCAGCCTCCCGAATATCCGCCTTAGCTTGCTGAATGAAAGCTGAATTTTGTTCCCTCTTCTTCTCAAGTTCGGTTGATTGGTCTTTGAGTCTTTTTAGCCGATCTTTAAGACTTTGAATCTCTAAGGAAATGTTTTTGCTTTGTTCAGCTAATGACTTGTTTTCCTAAATGGCTTTGGCACTTGATGTTTTCAAATCATTAATTCGGAGGTTCAATTCCAAGGAATGGGTTTGAGTTCTTTTCAGCTGATCTGTTACTTTAACCGCTTCCTTGTATTCTCGGGACAAAGTGTCCAAGGAATCAAAGAAATGATCATATTTGGCTTTAGTACCGATCGTGAGTTGGCTTTCCGAACCGAATTGATTAATGAACTCAAGGGATTCTCGAAGCATTTTCAAAACTTCTTCATCCAAAAGGATTTGATAGCCCAGATCCTTGAAAGACGAGATGTGATGAACATGTTTCTCAATTTCTTCGAATTGGAGTGTAGAAGAATCGGGCACAGGATCGTGGTCATATGAAATTAGGGGATCAGTAATGTTGGTTGTAGCATCAATTGAAAAGTTCTTGAAGAAGTCCTCATCATCTTCCCATTCATCTCCCTAGAAGATCAAAAGATTGAAGTGAATAAAGCAAGCATAATTATATTGTGTGTGCAATAACCCGACTTTTTACTAATATTCAAATTTCCAACTTAATAAGGAAACATATTTATTTATGTTATTATATTGATATTTAAACGATATCGATATATATAATATAAAGAAAATATTTTATGAAAATAATTATTTTCATAAAATAATTAATAATAATAATGATAATGATAATGATAGAATATGGTAGAGGAATCTAGAGACTTTGTCTCTAGCTTAACTTGGTGGAAAAAAAAAAACAAGTATAAAAAGAAAGAAAGGAAGTAACAGAGACGTAAAAAGAGAGTTAGGCTATAGAGAAGCAAAGATAGAATAGAGGAAAGGTCATTGGCTTTGCAAGATTGGCTACTCAATTATGGTGGACGGTGACCCATTGAAGATCAACAAATCCTACACAATCTATTTTGGGTTTTAAAGCAAATTGTGAATGTGAATTTCCAATGGGTAAGCTCTAATCCCTGTACTTGTTAATTGGAAGTAGATTAGTGATATTATATTCAAGGGGTTTTACTTTCTAGTAACTCAAAATTGGTGAAATTACATGTGTATTCCATTATTAAAATTATGGGTTAGTTGACTTAGTATGTGGTGTGTATATATTATACAACTGTAAGCTTTAGAATATATATAGGGTGTTAGGTCTAGTTGAGTTTATATCTTGCTTCCTATTTTCATATGAATTTCAATAAATTGATTGTAAATATTTTCTTTTCTTTAAACAAATGAAGAACGGATAAGAATATTTGATACAATTTAATTTGGTGAGTGACTAAATTTAGAAATTGGAAGGGAATTATATGAGATATTTGTTAAACAATTCAAAGAGAAATACAAAATCATAAAAGAGAGGAAATACAAAATCATAAAGAGAGGAGACTAGGGTTTCATTAATAATACATAACAAATAAGGAATACAAAAAGAATGAATTAACCTAAATATAAAGAGACTATATATAGGCTAAATCAAGGAAACTGAAAAGACTATTCTACCCTTAATAAACAATAAAATAAAATAACCCTATATTTCTTAACATCTCCCCTCAAACTCAT
>CATKHJ010350824.1:0-14093 GCA_949750685.1 Vernicia montana | reverse complement strand
CATTACAAAAAGTTCCTTCACTGACTATTTCTGCATTTGAAACCCTTAAACATACATTAACTAACTAGACCTACATAACTATACTACATTACATGCCATTCAGTGAACCAACAAGGCTGATGACTCAATATTTTTTCTTAGCCAACAATGCTGACAACACTGGGATACCAAGAGAGAGTATAGAAACACCAAATGTAAAGACCTTTCCAAACTTCACAGTGTACTCCCTCCTCTTCATTTCTCTATTTTCCTTCTCTAACCTCTCAGTTTTCCTCAGCAAACCATTAATGACATTCTTGGAATGCTCAGTGAAATCAGGATCTACCCAAACAAAGAAATTACACTTTCCTTTGGCTTTCTGCAAAACAATAAGCACGCAGTATTATTTATAAACAAATTATAACCAAATAAAACACATTTTATTTTTTATTTCGATTAATTAAAGGACCCAACCCCAAAAATAAAAAAAATCAGAATCAATTCACTTACACCATAGTTAGGACAACCATAAAACCTCCTTTCCGAGTTAACCTCAGTCCATGATGTTCTTAATGGAGCTTCTTCACCACACTCGCACAGCGGCGCACCTATGGAGCTTATGAACTCTGCAACCAGTTCATTATCCATTGAATCCATCTTGTAACGAAGGAAATTTCTTCACAGAATAACAACGTATATATTAAGTTGCAAACCCAGATAAGATATGTTCTCTTTTTCTTGTTTCCTCTATCTATATCTACATAAAAGGGATTAGGTTAGCTTCAAAATTAGAAACAGAGAGCGAGATAGGCAGAGATGGAGTTTGAGTAAATCTCTTTGCAAACGCGTAGAGAGAGAAGAAAAGGCAGAGATGGTGACTGACGTGGATTATTAATATTGGTTTAATCAAATGTGGAGCGCCATGTATGAAGGATAACGGGCATTTTTGACGGAATGCATTAAAAACATTATCAAGTAACCGTTATATATAGTTTGAATTTTTTTTGTAGTGCTTTTTAATTGAAATACCAATAAGTGCATTAGTTAATACTTGAAGGACCATAGGCAAAATTAACCCGTAGGTGTTGCCCTTTGCCAAGCTTCTTGATGATGATAATCATATTTACTACTATAATAATACGTGTTGTGAGGTGTGGAAAAAGTAGTTCCATTGTTCTGTTACCTCTTATGTTAGAGCTTGTTTGACCAAAAAGAACTTGATAATAATATTTTACAAAAGGGTAAAATTACTATAACGCTCCAGAGATTTTTCATAATTAGCATTTTAAATTCTGCTGTTTTAAAATTAGCAATTTTAATCCTTAAATTACCCTGATATGAATAAGAGCGCTTATCACCATGCCAAAAGTTTAAGTTATTAGCAGAGGCGCAACTTGCCATATAACACCCTGAATCAAACGCGGACCCTTCCCTATTTAAGCCATTAGACATGAGCCACCAGGTTGAACCCGACCCACAGACCCAACATGCACCCCTCGCGACCCTTGGACATATCATAACCTCAATAAAAGGTGCTAGATTTTGAAGGATTGAAGTGTCCTACAATATAATTGAAGAATGAAAATACATAATATTTTAGTGATTTATTTTATAAACTAAAATGTCTGATTACAATTTAGTAAAAATTTTATAATTTTTCAAATAAGGATTAAAGTGTTGGCCACCAATAAACCTCAGGGATTACATTAATCTTAAAATAGCAAAAACTAAAATATGAATTATGTCAAATTTTAAGAATGTTAAAGAAATTTACTCTTTACAAAATTCATTTACAGTCACTTGTGATATTGAATATTTGAAATAAATAAATATGAAATAATCGCAAATACCAAATGTAAAATTTCATTATCAACTTGCAACATTTTTAGCTTGTCCTTTGTTAGTTTAGAATTCATTTGTATAATCAATTTTATAAAATAAAAAATTTAGAACTCTAATCAAATCAAATAATTATAAATATGCTCTCTTGAAGAAACAGAAATCATAATAATATCAGAGCATCATCAATAACAATGTAATGGACTATGGTGTATTTCTTTTATTTTCTTTTTGGCTAAGAAAAAGATTATTACAATTTTGGTATAACTCGCAAGATATCAAATAGACATTTGGCAAAAAAAAAAAAAAAAAAAAAAGATATCAAATAGACAGACCAGCAGAATTAAGAATAACACAAACCAACCTTAATTTTCTTTCATGTTCGGTACTATACAATTTGTACATTAGAAAAACTCAATTGCAGAAAGAATACAAATCAAAGAATCACAAGAAAGAAACCTATTGAATTGCCACACTAAAAGTTACATGAAACTATAAATAACTTCAATATAGAAAAAATAAGCCAAAAAAGAAAAGAAAGACCAAAAGAATGAAATGAATATTAAACAACTAATATACAAATGTTAAGGCTTCACGATATACGTGTTATGAGCAAAGGAGACTTAACTGTCCCTGCATGAATTGCCTTCAACAATGCCACAAAATTGAATAAACTCTCTTCGGAGAACCACTTGAGTTTCCATCTCAAAGAGCTTGAAGCTGTATTTCCCTTATCAATTGGTGTAACCTCCTTGTGAACCTTGGATACGGGGTAGAACTTTGTTGTAGCATGCTCAAGAACTAAAGTTACACTCTGACTCTCTCTTCTCTCGATGACCTGAAAATGGAACTCTTAACCTTAAATGAACATAGTCTTCCCACCTTTAATGTTTCCAACAGCAAACCAATAGGACAAATGTTGTGCCCACAAATGGAAAAGAAACTGAAAATTATTTATATGCATTTTAATGTGTAATTAAGTAAAATATCAGATTCCAAAGCATCTTCTTACATTCTATTTGAGCTGTGGGCCAAAACCAGCTCTTTAGAAAAGCAAGGTCAACCAGCAGATTTAAAAAAATAAATAAACTTAAATGCAATTCGCAAAAGGGCTTAGCACCTTAGGCGGGAAAGAAAATAGTTTCTTAGATACAACTTGTGTACAAGACAAGAAATAAAAGAGAAGTCATTTCAGACTATGGACCTGACCAAGTTAGGCTTGTCACAGGAGAGTTGAGGAATTGCCCCCAAATAAAGAGTGAGCGAGCCGTTTTTAAACAGAGTAGGAAAAAGGGGAAATGAAGTGAGAGGTAGGATATAGAAAAGGAACGGAAGCAAAATGAACCTCCATAATTATCAAACTTGCAAGGCATTTGATATGACATCAACAAGACCAAGCTAGACAGGCTCTAACAATTATAGTGATTGCAGTGTACAAGTAAGAATTTATATTAATAAAATAAATACAAAAGATTAAATGAAAAGTTACCAGCTCAGATACATCACTGATGGCGCAACATGAATCAAGGGAGAAATATGGGGAGGAAGATGCATCCACTGATAGAGTGCTGAACTGCTTAAGTTCTTCAATGCAGAGAAACAAGTGTACTCCACTTACAAATAGTGATCTCGGAACCCACGATTCCTCTGTTTAATTCAAGAGAAATTTGAGTCATGCCACATGTGAAAAGCCCAAAGTTGGGTGGAAAGTGTTGAAGATTGAGAATCTACTTAGATACTCTGTGGTTAGTTTGAATTTTGGAGGGAATTTTTTATTTTGTTTAAAAAAAAAAAAAAGAAGGTGAAATGCACTACTTATAAAGGTTGTCATAATTACAACCATCACTGGGAACTCATATGATGCATGTTTTGCTGAGGCCACTGTTAGATTATTTGCCCCTCCACACTGAACATGCAGCCTAATACCAAGACTATTCCCTTTGTGTTGAGTTCTAGAGTTTATTCTCCAAATTTTTTTTCTCCTTGAGGGAAAAATAATTAAATTTGTGGATTTTGACAACTAGCATATGCCACTACTATGATATTTAGCATGTTGACATGAATCAGAAAAGCATCAATCAGCTTGATGAATCATCAATCTCAGGAAGTACTGATCAGTTAGAGAAATCCAACTTCACTCTTTGATTCCCAAATATGATTTTGAGTTATTTTGACTTCTGAAATGCATAACTATTTGGTCTGCTATATAAATAATCACAAGTCAATAAATGGGCCATTCAGTAATTTTAAGACCACTGAATCAACAAAAAATATTGAGAAGTATACCTTTATCTTTATGCCAAAAAAGAACCATAGCATATTGGAATATACTCATTTTTGAACCTCCGCATATTTGTTTCTCAAACAACTCCACCTGAACCTGCTCCAAACTGCCATATAAATTCCCAAAACCCCAGTCTATCATATAACAAAGAAAAATATGTACAGATACAAAACATAGATTAAATTCAAAGCAAAATACACTTAGTTGAATGCATATTTTATAACCACCTTAAAATTTACACTTATATTTGAAGAGCATAAGATAACTTACCTTCTTAATATACATTTATCATTCATCGCAGATGCACCAAAAACTTGTAGCGTGCAAAGTAATTGCCTTGATTTCTCAATGCTCCTTGTTAAGAACAGGTAGGTTGCTCCTCTCTCAATGTACACCCTAACCAGCAACAGAAGAAGGAACAGTTTTAGGAAAATTACCAGGACAATAATTGCTCAAAGCACCAGAAATCACTAACCTCGCAACCTGAAGTCCTACACCAACCAAAACTTCTTTAACGTCTTCAACCCTGTGCCAACCCAGCAAACTCAAAATACTTCCTGCAATGCATCATGAAAGTGAACTTTCAAACTTATAAGGCTGGACAACCAGACTATCAGAAAACAATGAATGGGAAGTAGGTCTCCTCAAAATGACTTCATAACTAACCTGACCCATCAAATGCTACACCAATGAGTAGTACATACAACTTGTTTGCACTGCTCAGTAATAAAGCTACTTCTCTGCATGCAACAAGAAGAGGAATTTGGGGGTTGTTCAAGTGATAACAGACTAACCCGAATATTATACCCATTTTAGAATTTAGCAGAATGACTTTACGTTTAATTTTTAAATTTTTTTTTTTTTTTTAAATTGTTATCATGTTCATTTTCTCAAGATTAAAAGATGTTTACCTTTCTTTGTACAAGGATTCTGGCTCGAGTACACAATCACAATGCAGATAATGTGTACAGGTCTCATTAATTCTGGAATCTGCAACATTCGCATTAAAATACTTCTCAATAAAATCATCAGAGAATCTACCAACATTTGCAATTGCTGGAGTTTTAATTGCATTTTTCTGCAACTGTTTCTTATTAACAATTCGTTTTCCTTGCTTATCTTCTTCATCAGCTTCACAAGTATCCATAACAACACTTGGTATTTCTGATGTCCGGGTCCTGTCAACCTCATTCCCGAATAGTGAAATAACTCTTCTTCTCGGTTTCCTTTTACTTTCCGCCTTCTCCAGCCAATCCACCTCTTGGTTTCCTGCTGTTTCTTGCGGTGGCGAAAGCCTTTCATTTTTGGTTTTAATAGAGGTTTGTCCATTTTGTGAATCAAACAAAAACCTTTCATTTTCCCTTACATAACGAATTCCATATTCCTGATCATAATTCTTTTCGTTAAAAAGATCTGAAGTTGAATGCACTCCAATTCTAAAACTCGAGTATTCTTCACTCTGCAACTGATCTTCATGTGCCAAATGCCCATATTCATTTAAATCATCTTCGCTACAGCTGGTATTACTGTCAGATGAAGCCACTGAATAGGTCTCTGCAGATAGCTGCAAAATTTCTTCCACCAAATTGTGGCGACGATGCAAAATGTCCACTTGGTAATGGGGAGGAGACCCAGGGTAAGCAGAGGAGGAATGCGACTCTGTTGTATCATCTACTGTAGTCAATGGTGATAAGCTGCCATTTTCAACAACCTTAGGGTCTCTTTGGATGGTTAACCCTTCATGCAAATAAGATTTATCATACTTGTGTCTTGGCCCCCCCATACCCGATAGAGACATACCTACAAAGGAAGCATCAGATTCAAAGACATCTGCACTAGTTTCATCTCCTGAAGCATAAAGAGAATTCAAGGCATATCTTGAACTTTCACCATGATGCTTATGGTTTGTCTTGTTTTTCAGATGATTTTCCTTCATATGATGCAATGTAACCCTGCTATATGTACCCCCATCCACAAAATTCTCAGATTCATGATCCATCCACTCTTTAAATTCCCGCAACCAAAGAATAGAATCTTCTCTCTTCATCAGCTCAACTCTGTTAATCAAATCAACTATTTCAGCTTCATCATCAGATATGACATTCTCCTCTTTGCTTTGAATATCATTATCACATGATGGTGACTCCTGGTCAGAAGAAAAATATATGCTCTCATCTTCACTTTCAATTGCAGCAAGACGAGATACTTTTCTCTGCAGGAGATATCACAACTGTCTAGATCAATAGCAAAAAAGGAACTTCACAACTATCCAGAACAAGAACAATAAAGGAATTGCCTAGCACAAAGATATACACAGTATTTACACAAGGGTCAAGTCATGCCATTAAAAGCTCAGGATCAAGTGTAACTTCCCTAATATGAACTCCAGTAAAGACACTTACCTTTTTCCTGATGATACTCCCCTCTCCACCAGCATCATCTTTAGCAGGAGAATAAAATCCAAAGCTGGCAGGTCGCTTCTGCCTGCTAGCAATTATAATTTGGCTCTTCCAAAACTCTCTTGTGCTGATTTCTTTGTCATCCAACTTCAACTAATCAGCCATGAATCAGGAAATGGTAGAGAAAGCTGTTAGTTTATTAGGACCGAAAAATTGAGAATCACGTAATATGCTGGATCATTCAGATATGATTTTTAAATTGATATGAAATAACAACTCCTAGAATAAACTCCTAACACTTCAAAAGGAGAATTATTAATGGAGGGCCATCACTTACGGTATCTGGATGAGCAAAATAGCTGAATACTTGTGCTCGATACCATCTGGTGCAACACAAAGGATTTCCTTCCAACCACAAGTTCCGTAGAGATGGTAGGCTTACAAGGAACTCCAGCTCTGAAATATTGGAAATAATGTTGTAGGAAACATCAAGCCCTTCAAGTGACTTCAAATTCTCAAGCCCACGTAACGTAGTTAGAGCATTGTTCCTCAAAACAAGTTTAACAATATGACAGGAGACCTGCATAGTCCAACAACATGGGCATATGGGTCCAAAGCTAACTCCTAAAATGAACAGTGATAGCGGAATGAAAATTTTCAGATTCGAACTACAAACATGTCACGTCACAATTAATTTTATTCAAGTAATTGTCTAGCAAGTGAATCTTTAAGCACTTTTTATAATGGGATCATTCTGAGGAAAATGATAAATTTAGGTTCCCAGGTTGACAACTAGCTTACTGATGCTTTATGATTATCCAGTCTTAGGAATGTAACTTCCATACTGAATCAAGTTCAATGTGTTCAGAACATCTATGATCCTCTGTGGGAGTAATCTGTAATAAATTCTCTAGTGGATTGAGTGACTAAACTCTCAAGATAGCAATTAGTATGCATATCCCATAACCAAAAAAATTAACAGCTAAAACATAGTAAATATGACAACAATGAATACAGCTGCAACCTTTAAAAAAATTCTAGTAAATAACAAACTAGAAATGTACTTTGAAGCAAACACATAAACCATGGAGATTCCAAAGCAGCCAAATCATAAAGGTAGACTACCTCACAAAATGGTGAAACTGATCTCAAATGATTGAACCCAAGATCCAGGTGCTTCAACTTGGTACACTTGCGTAAATTATCCACCTTTGCAAACTTATTTCTACTCAAATCAAGGGTTTCAACAGCAGGAAGAAGTTGCAAAGACTCATCCATCAAAACCAACCGATTAAATGCACATGAAACAAATGACAACCGGTTCCATTGTGGAGAGTCCTTTATCTCAGCGATCCGACTTGCAAACACATGACGTAAAGCATCCTAAATTTTTCAAACAAAGAGAAAAGAAAAGTGTCAAACACAAATTTACACATGAAAATCAACATAAAACAAACAGTGCTCACAAGTACAGTACGTTTCATTAATTAAACAACTAAGCAGCACAATTGATGCCAGAGTTAGTACTGAAACGCAATAATATCAAGTAATAGATTATGATTTGTGGGTTTGCTATTACTGAACCCCACAACTATTTACAGCCCAATCAAACATTACCAAGCCTCCTCATCAACCAATCACAAATACAAACAAACCCAAATCTCTCTCTCATTTGGTCCTATTTCAATTTTTCCAGTCTCCCATTAACAGAAACATAAGCCAAAAAATTCAATTTCCCAGAAAATTATCGGTTTCCAAAACTATTGATCATTACAGTTAAAAAAGAAGAAAAACTCACAGTAGAATTATGACAAATGATCTTCTCCAAAGTATGTCTCAATTCAAGCAAACCTCTAGCCGCCGAGGTGGACAAATCACACCCTCTAAGCTCCAACACCCTCAACCTTCCAAAAGGCAACAAAGAAAGCGGAGTAGGGTCACGAGCAGGAGGAGGCAAAACAGAAACAACCTTAAGCGAAGTAAGCAACCTAAGAATACGACGGAGCTGTTCAAGTGCACGGTGGTCACCAAGGTCAGAAACGTAAGCACGAAGATAATCAATTGGCGCACCAGAGAGAAGATTTTCAAGCTCGTGTAAAGCCTCAAGCCTAGATTGAACATAGTGGAGACCAGCTGGGTTAAGCTTGAGAACTAGGGTTCCGTCGATCAAAGAACCAGCTTGCCTTTCTATAAACTGCACCAGCTTCTCAAGGTACCGATCTCCGGTAACAAAAATCGCCATTTTTGAAGCAAAAAACCGATCTTTAAACTGTAAAATTGTTAATATTTATATATACATATAAGAGAGACGAATAAAAGAGGAGGTTTTGAGATTTGGGGGTTTAGAGAGAGAAAGGAGGCTTGGGAGGGATCGAAGAGAAGAAAGAAACTGCCATTTCCACAGAGAGAGATTTTAGATGGATGTGTGAGTCATGGAGGTTTGGGGTTAGTCTAATGATTGGGTTAGACTTCGGAATTTGCTTAATTTGTTTTTCTTTAATTAATAATTAATTTTTTTTATGAATTTATTATTATTATTATGTACTAATTTCTAAAATTTAAAATACCTTTTAATAATTAAAATTAAAATTATTAATAATTTATTTAATGACGAATTATTTAAAAATATTAATTAATTTAAAATTTATTTGATAAGTTAAATAATAAGTATAGACGTTTATTTTAAAAATATAATTAATACTTGTTTAATATTTCATTCAATTTATTATAAACTAGCCATGGATGGAAGTTTTACTCAATTTTGATTATATTTTAAATGTAATTTACATTTTTTAAAATATATTAACATATATAAATAATTATTATTAATTTTAAATTTTAATATAAAAATATATATATTTAATTAAAATTTATTATATATAAACCAACTAAAAAATAATAAAAAGAAATTATACAGTGGACTCTATAAATTTTAATTAAAATTTATAAAAATTATTAAAATAATTTCATATAAATTTAATTTTTAGAAAAATCACATTGCGTATGATTAATAAAATTTTAAACGAATTTTGAACTCAATTTTTATTATATATAAATATAAATTTTTCTTAAAATTATTAAAATTTTAATTAATTTAAAATTTATTAATAAGTTAAATAATAAGTATAGACATTTATTTTGAAAATATAATTAATACTTTATTTAATTTTTCATTCATTTATTATTTAACTAGTTATGAGTCCGTATTTTACTCGATTTTATTAAATTTTATATTTAACTTGTATTTTTTAAAATATATTAACATATATGAACTATTGTTATTAAATTTTTATAAATTTTAATTAAAACTTGTAAAATCATAATAATATATAAAGAAAATTATATGATTTTGTATAAATTTAATTTAAAAAAAGATTATATTGCAATTGACAAAAAAAAAATTAAATAGTCTTTGAGCTCAATTTTTATTATATATTATATATAGATTTTTCTTAATATAAACGATGGATTATTGTTTAATAGTCTTTAATTCTGAAATTTATTAAAATATAAATTTTAATTAGTGAATTATATCTAATCATAAAAAAAGGGCCTCACAGTTTTGAGGGGCTTCAGATAAAATCATAAAATGAGGTTTTCAAAATGAAAAAATACAATATAAATAAATAAGTTTAAATTAAACTATTTTTTTATAAGTAATTTTTAATTTTATTAACATTAAAGTAAAAGTTAAATCATAAACAAAAATTTTAGATTTCTAGGACATAAAAAATACAAAATTAAAATAAAATAATAGAAGAGTATTATACAAACTGAGTAATAACTCCGAATAAGACTAAAAATTAAAAATATAATAACAACAATGTAATTAATTAGAAAAAATTAATAAAGTTAATAAGTTACTATTGTTATTTATTTTAGATTTCAATTTTGTAAATTAATTTTTAGGATATTCTTATTTTATAGCCTTTTTATTAAATTTTATTTCTAAAATTTTAAGTTTTTCTCTATTTTATTTTATAAAAATATTTTATATTTTTTATACTATATATATATTGAAAAAAAAATTACATACTATATATAAATAAGAAGCTTTAAAATTGAAGGGTCTAAATCTCTAAGGCAATTATTTTAATCGCTTCACTCATTGAGCCACCCCATAAAAATTACATAATTAACTAAATAAAATATTAAAATTTATTAATTTGAGTTTTTTAAAATGAAAAATATGGCTTATATATATATATATATATATATATATATATATATATATATATATATATATATATATTTTTTTTTTTTTTTTTTTTTTTTTTTTTTGAAATTCTTATAAATTAAGTTTTTGAGGAGCTAAATAATAGTCAACTTTTTTTTATTGAAGATATATGAGAGAGAAGAAAAGGGTGATAGAAAGACGCGTGGACTGACATGCATAGCCAAGACATTGGGATGCGGAACAAAACACGTTACCGGCGGTGGCATGCCGGGACAAGTAACCGGCTTAGCCATTTTAGCCTATTTGGGAATTTTTTTTATAAAGAAAATAAAATATAAAGGAAAAATAAATTTTATTTTCTTTCATTATTTTTCTTTCTTTTATTTAAATGGTGAAAATAAAAATAAAAAAAAATTATTTTTTATCATTATTTTTTACTTTTTATTTTTATTTTTTTTAAATAAAGAGAAAATATAAGATAAAAAATAAAATTTATTTCTCTTTTTTCACATAAAAATATTATTTTACTCTTTTATTTTTCAACTTTTCGAACATAGAGTCAAAATTCACAGATGGATAGGCGAGCCACATTACGGAGAAAATTAATTACTTTTTTTATTAGAATTTCACTTCATGTAAATAGTAAATACCACATTGGAAATTTTAAAAATGACTTTTAAACTCAATTTAATTTTCAAGAGAATTACATTGCGTATGACTAACAAAATTTTAAACAACTTTTGAATTCAATTTTTATTATATATAGATATATATTTTTCTTAAAATTATTAAAATTTTAATTAATTTAAAATTTATTAATAAGTTAATAATAAGTATAGACATTTATTTTTGTCAAAAGTATAAACATTTATTTTGAAAATATAATTAATACTTTGTCTAATTTTTCATTCATTTCATTATTTAACTAGTTATGAGTCTGTATTTTACTCCATTTTGATTAAATTTTATATTTAATTTGTCTATTTTAAAATATATTAACATGTATGAACTATTGTTATTAAATTTTTATAAATTTTAATTAAAATTTGTAAAATCATAATGATATAAAAAGAAAATGATATGTGTTACATACCAATCTAAACTAATCGCCAATATTGAAACTAGACAGTCCATATCCAACTTTAAAATTAGAATCCAACTCCACATACAATACTGAAAGAGAATAATCCGACTTCAAGAAAGATTCAGCACCTTGAGCATACCTCTATAAATAATACTCTTCTTTCCATTAAACGGGTAACATGATTATAAACACTTCTCAGTAATTAAAAGCTCTTTAATATCTATTTTTTCTGATTTAAGCATCGAAGTGGCCTCCAGACATATCGCATGGACCCTCTAACCTGTTGTCTTGCAGAAACGGAAGATCGCTTACATGTGTGCTAGAAATCGAAATACTTTCTGAGCATATCAATTGGTGCGGTGAGCGTGGACGCGATCAGATTTTTAATTTTTGAATTGCCCTTAAGTGTTGACTTGATTAAATTTCAAAATTGTGAAAACTTGAGAAATATATATATATATACCAAAATATAATACTAGTTGGATTTGTTAGCTTCTAGATGAATATTTAGTGGCTTTAACATATATAGTTTAATTTAACTATATTAAATTTCATGAGATGGAATTTATTGTTGTGAAAATATGTGAAATTTGCACAATAATTTTTCCTCATACAATTAGCACCAATTTGTTATTCAAATTTTTTAATACCTTACTCTATTGATTTTATATTCATATTATTCAATGTTATTTTGCCACACGAGTTCATAATGCTAGTTGCGTTAATAAATATTAATATCCTTGCACTATATACATTGTGGTGATGGCGAAGATATACTATTGAAATACATGAGTGATAGCATTGGGATGCATGCATTATCCTAATTTGTTGTCACAATCTATGTCATCCGGATTCTCCAAATTCTCCAATTATACTTCATTTATGAAATAAAAGAAAGAAGAAAGAGAAAATCGACATGATAGGCCAACTATATGTTCGTCCAATATTCCCTATAAAAGAGAAAACCGTCACGGGATAGGCCAACTACATGTTCACCCAAGATTCCCTATAAAAGAGAAAATCGCCACAGGATAGGCCAACTACATGTTCGCCCAAGATTCCCTATAAAAGATAAAATCGCCACGGGATAGGCCAACTACATGTTTGCCCAAGATTTCTTATAAAAGAGAAAATCGTCATGAGATAGGCCAATTACATGTTCGCCCAAGATTCCCCACAAAAGTCAAAATCTCCATGGGATAGGCGAACTACAGGTTCGCCAAAGACTCCTTAGAAAATTAAAGATCGCAAGACTCCATGGGATAAGTGAACTACAAGTTCGCCCAGGACTCCATAATATTGATTTGCAAGACTATAGGGAATAAGCGATATAAAGGATTACCTGAGACTCCCTAGATATCAGGTTTTTCGAGAATAGGTGAACTATAAAGTTTGCCTAAAACTCCCTAAATATTGACTCACAAAAGTAATAAGGATATATGAACTACAAGTTCTCCCAAGACCCTTAAATTAATAAAACCTTTGGGATAGGTGAGTGAAGAGCTCGCCTAAAACCCCTAAAGTTCCAAGTTATGAAGTTTTGGGAACTGACGAACCATGAATTCGCCCGAAACCCCTAAAATATTCTACAAATATTTACGAAAGTACTTGGTCAATGACTAAGGAATTGATAATTCTATTTCCTTAAAGTTATTTTACCTGTTTAAACTCAAATTTTGGTTCAGTTCTTGAGAATTTAATAATATTATTACTTATTTTGAAGAATAAATAATTCTAACAATTTATAAATAAATTATAAAATATTTTTAGTATTTTATTTTACTTTATTTTATTTTGCAGATCAAAATGACATTAATGGTGCAGACGATGATGTCAGAATTTAATGATGCAAACAATGATGTCATGATATTAATGATACAAGCTTTCCTTTGATGTCTATTGGGTTATGAGGAGATTACTGGAGTGACAGAAAAATGCATACAAATCCAGCAATTTTTTGACAATATTCTGGTGAATTGACCGACACCTCCAACACATTTGAACTCCTAAGTTCATTACCTTTTCAATACCACTAGCCACGGTTCATTTGGACATCGAAAACCTCCCGAACGGTGGTACATGCGGCAGCCTGCGAGAACTCCGCCGAAGCTCTGATGAGCTGAACTTCTAGCAGCTTATTTTTTACCCCCGTGAGCTATTTTCAAAGTTATTTTTGTGAAATTCTACTTCGGTAAGTCCGAAATGAGTTATTTTCAATTTTACAGTTAATTTCCAATATTGTTAAATTATATAAATTGTTTGTAAATTTATAGAATTTAAGTTATAAGTTTATGAATGAGTATGGATAATTATGATTATAATTTTAGTAAA
>CATKHJ010350681.1:0-22318 GCA_949750685.1 Vernicia montana | reverse complement strand
ATAGACTTTATAAAAGTTGTAATTGAATACCCCATGATTTTTACAGACTTTTTAAAAGTCTTTAAAAGTCATTATTGAATACCTCTTGACTTTTATAGAGTTTTTAAAAGTTATTATTGAATACCTCCTGACTTTTTAAATCTGTAAAAGTCTTTAATTCTCTTAATCCAATACACCCATGTTAGAGAAAATGTTGTAATTCCTATTATTTCTCATAGTGGAGTTTTTCTATTTTTATCCGTGGTTTTTCATCCTAATTTGTTTGTGGTTTTTCACGTAAAATCTGTGTGTCCAAATTATCTTTATTATTTTTTCAAATTATTAGCTGCAGTCTTACTCTAATTCGGTGTCAATTTTCGCAACAGTATTAGATAATTAAACATTTTGTACTAACAAGTTCCCTTCTTGTACATTTTCATCACCATTAATTATGATAGTTCCTTCTTGCCATGACTCTGTTTGGGTTTTTGCTTAAACATCAACTAACAATGAAGAAGAAGAAGAAGAAGGAAGATAAGCACAGGCTCTCCTCTCATCCTCATATTTCAAGTCATCCTCTTATAATCTTCATGATATCTTCTCTCTAGTAATTGCATTTCATCAAATTTAAATTTAAATTGTTCATTCATTTATGAGTCGGATGAGAAAGGAAGTTAATCATTACATTGATAACACATTTTATATCATCAGAATGAAATAAGAATTTTATTATTAAATTACTAATTTAATGATATTCAAATCGCCTCTAATACTAATTGAATAAAGAGAAAAAAAAATCATACGTAAGAGCAATTATACAAATATTAATTTATATGTAATTTTTTCTCTAAATTGAAGGTTGAAAAAAAATATTAAAATTTATTATAATCTCTCAAATGTTTAAATAAAATAATATTTTTTGCCTCTAAAAAAATTGAACTAATATAATGATATACATTATAAATTTGTGCCATTTAAATTTTTTTTTTTTTTTCCCCAAACCATTTAAAATCTACTTACCTAACCATATATTTAAAAAAGTTGAAGGGGTACACTAATATAGTATTAATTAATTCAATTTGAAAAAGGTGAGATCCCCCCAGTCCAGATTTATATCACATCAAGTCACCAACTGTCATAAAAACTTATATAAAATTGATAGTAGGCTAGGCTGTCTGTCGTACCTACCCTAAATCCGCAAGGCCACTACTGTTGTCTGATGTCCACTAAAGCATTTGTTTCCAATTAAACACAAATGCTTCCACATTACGAATTATCGATATTATCAATATTTGATGTGATAGCGTTTACATATTCTTTATTTATTTTAATAAATTTAATTTTAATATAACTTTAAATTCTTTAAATTTTAATTTTAAAATTAACTTTAATATATATATATATATATATATATATATTTTCCCAAAGAAATATTTGTTATCATTCAGCATGAAGCTCAAAATAGTACAAGAAAGATATAAGCAATATAAATTCTGATAGATCTGATAAAAAAGGTTAAAAAGGGTCTTTAAGTCCACAAAGCGTTAAAAATGGACCTTAAGTTCATAGTTAGGGTTTAAATATTAGACTTTAAACCCAAATATAAAATCAGATTAGATGTCTGAGATATTATAGAAATACTTTTTCGAGAAGCCATCCCAAACAGTAGCCCCAACATCCATCTTTTGTGCTGCCATCTCCTCCGGTGGCCTGAGAACAAGATGAAGCATTATTGAAACTAGATATATTCTTAGACTCTTAAAACACTTAAATAATTATCATATCCACCATAGATCCAATGATCTATTAACATATTTGAACAAACAGAGACTCTTAGTGCATGAACAAAATAGCCCTCTCTGGTTAGAAAGGATTCTACTGTGAGTGGCTATCTGATGGGAAGAAAACAAAGAAGAAAATATCCCTGGATCTCTGACGCCGGTGATAACAACCACCTCCCCTTTCAACCAACGTCCATTCTTAAGAAGCAGCTTTAAAAGGAAATGAAACTGGCAGGAAGGCCGGACAACACCATAGAGAGAAACGGCAAGACAATCACCAAGATACAAGATGCAATAATCGAATATCCAAAGCCCGGTCTAAATGGAGTCCACAATAAACCTCTTAAAGGCAGCATATAACAAAAAGAAAAAAAAAATACAACAAAAACCATGAAAAAGAAACTAAGAGAAACATAAATACAAAAAGAAAGAAAGGGACTGGTTAGCCTCCGGTGGCCATAGCCACCGATGGGTTAGCCCCATAAAAAGATCTACATTGGAGACCATAAAGAAAAAGTTAGAGAGAAAAAAGATTTGAAAGTATTGTGAAGTCCAATTTAAATTAACATTAATATCAATAACTAAAAACTCATTGATTTAATTATTTCTTATTAATCAGGCTTATATCAAAGGTTCATTTATTTAATCGTCCTCATCTATCATATTTAAATTATATTTTAAATGATAATTTTTCTTTATATATAAAATCATCATATTTGCAAAAAAAAAAAAAAAGATATCCCTATTTAGTAAGACATTGCAATGAAAATTGTATTAAAGATCATAATTCATATTACATCTAATTTTCAATAAACTTAGTTGAATCATAAATATTGGATATGAGTTCTATTTACCAAATTCTAATGTTAGACCAACTACTAAAAGTTAGAGAAAATTTTATTTTTTTTATTAAATATTATAAGCCAATTTTTACATATAGATATTATATTTTTACCACAACATTAATTTGCATTTAACAAATACTACAATTTGTTTAAATCTAACATCAACACAACATTTTTAACTAAAGGCCTTAATTTACCAATTAAATTAATTATCGAAATTTAGATAAAACTTTTGAGAATAATTGCAAGGAAGAAAATAAGATACAAGACAAAGATTAAAAGGCAAACACATTTACAATACGGTAAAAGCCTATACGCATTTTATTGTATATTAAAAATTATATGATATGAATTTATATCAAAATTAGGTATAAAGGATTTTAATTGAAATTAGGTATAAAGGATTTTAATTGAAATTATTTTTAAAAGGGTGAACTTTTAGATTTGACTTTTAATTAAAAACAAATTTATTAAAAAAAAAAAATTGCAATAGATGAGTAGGAATTGGTATAAGAGGAAAGAAAGAAAGAAACAAAACTAATCATGTACCAACTAACAAATTTGCAGCGGTAGATCTTTGAATAGCCCACTCAAAAGAGTAAAGTCAGCATCCATCGCACCAACCACCCACCAATTCTAATTCAATGGCCTCACCACACTCGCTATCTCATTAAATTACACTCTTTGCTCTTGAATCACATTGCGGTGGGGGGCAACCTCCTTTTTGGGTATTCTCAGATACCAAGCAGATCCATTTTCATAAAGCCCCTCACACCCACACTCAACAACCCTTTTTTTTATTTTTTGAGAAAAAGAGAAGAAAGAAAGAAAGAAAAGAGATGGGTGGTGAAGAGAAAGTTTTCACTTTGGCTCAAGTGTCTCAGCACAACAATCCTAAAGACTGTTGGCTGATTATCGGTGGCAAGGTCATCTTCTTTTTATTATTATTTTGCATATTTCCTGCTGAACATTTGAATTTTGTGATTTGATCTTTATAACCTGCATGGGATTATAGAATCTTTGCTTGATTGATTTGATTTTATGTTTTGTATATTCTTTATGGCTGTTGGGTGGTTATGGGATTTCTATTTCCAATCTCTATTGCTGATTTTGTGGCCCCCTCTTATTCTTGATATAATATTATTCCCTGATTTTTAAGCTATCTTCATAATTAATTTGTTTAAACTTTAAACCCTCAAAAATAGAAGTGTTGAGTAAGTTAATTTGTTAGTAGTTGATTGCTTTCAAGCTGATTATCAGAGCATGCAAGGGAATTGCATGAGCTCAAATCTATATGGCTACTCTGCATATTGTGTGATTATTGAAAGGTATTTTTATTCTCTGATACATCATCTGGTTAGAGATGGGAAAGCAGGGGATTTTTTTTTTTTTAATGAAATTGGCCATTTGATAGTTCTTCAAAATTTTGATTGATGCTTATTTCATTGATGGTAATTTATATGTAGTTTCATTTGGAATGTCTTTTTCAACTGGAGACCTTTTTCATTATCCAGTGTCAGGCTTTCTTGGCTTGATCAACATGATCAAGTTTGGCTTTCTGTTAATGCCCTGTGACATGGCTGCAACAAATTAAGAACTCTCCCAAGTTCTAACAGCTTTAGTTCAAGTTGAATTCTGGTTTACATAATTAAAACTGTAAAAATATATGTACAAAAAAAAATTATGTATGGGGAGTTCTTTTTTTGTTCTGGGCCTTATTATCAACTTATGCATTGTGTGGAATCCTAAGGATGCACATCTCTGTACATATGCAATTGTAGATGAGCTTATTGTCTTTTAGTCTAACTTGGTATTAAGCAGATGACATGGTTGAGACTAATAAGAATTATGGCAGAATAGAAAGATGGAAATTCAATCACTGTTTTTAGAGAGAGGGAAAAAAGTTAAACGGGAAAGGAATGCTCAGTATGTGGACGAGCAGGACAACCACCTTAATATAGATTTATTCCAGTGATTAGTAAGTACACTTGATCTCTATGTCATAGAAAGTTCCCTTTGTTAACTTAATCTCTGTCTCATCTCATGCAAAAGCAAGATGGCTATTTGGCTTCCTACTTGATTCTAAGCTTAACCAAAAGGGCTCTTCATCTATACAAGAATATTAAGACAACTTTAGTTAGAATAAATAGTATCTTTGTAACCTTTTGGATTATTGGGAATAAAAATGCCTTTTTTGATGAACATATTAATCATTTTGGTAGGACATTTTTTTTCTTCTCTTTCCATGTTTAATTATGAATGTCTTTTTAATTTTTCCATATTTCAGGGATAAAATACCTTTCAGTTTATAATATTTGGAAGAAATAGGTGTTTCCATTACTCTACTATCCATTCAATTTTGTTCCTTGTAACCCCTATTTCATGATTATGTATCTTTCAGTCTAAGCATTTGGGAAAGCTTTCTTCTTTTTACATGGATTTCTTTTGTAAGAAGCTATCTAATCTTGAAGACATAATTTTAACTTTGAATTGTGTTGGCCCATTAGTTTTGCAACTTTCTTTGTTATTTCAGGATATCATAGAAAATCCATGTTACATCTCTGAGCTATTTTGATTTGTTGAAACAGGTATATGATGTGACAAAGTTTTTGGATGACCATCCTGGTGGTGATGAGGTTTTGTTGTCTGCCACAGGTCAGTGGTAGCCCATTGAAGCAGAGTATGCATAGTATTTAGTTTATCTTGACACTCAAGGATTTGACATTATGTTACTTGTTTTCCAGGGAAGGATGCAACTGATGATTTTGAGGATGTGGGTCATAGCTCAAGCGCCAGAGAAATGATGGATCAATACTACGTTGGAGAGATTGATCCCTCAACTGTCCCCAAGAAGACCACATATAAACCTCCAAAGCAGCCTCACTACAATCAGGATAAGACTTCTGAGTTCATTATCAAACTCCTGCAATTCCTAGTTCCCCTTGCTATACTGGGTTTGGCTTTTGGCATCCGCCTCTACACAAAATCAACTTAAGATCCTGACCTCTTTCCTACGGAAAACATTTCAGAATCTATGCCTGATATAAGAGCCTCTCTTAGTTCTAGTTCTAGTTTAAATCCAGCAATTAAAGCTTGTTTCTTTGTTGTCTCGTTATGTCATTGCAATCCATGTCTGGAATCATACTGTAGACAAAACTGTGGTGCTGATGCCAGTTATGCTATTTACAACTCTTCATTATCAAAAATGAAAAATACACTAATTAGTCGTATTTGTCACGTCTCAACTTTGGTTTTTTATGTTGTAATTTTGTAGGCTCTTCGTCCTCTTGTCTATAAGCAAAAATGAAACGAGTATTTAACACAAAAATTCAAGAGAAATTACTCCTAGGTTAGATTTGAGTGTTTGTTTAGTGATAGTAGGGATGACTTGTGACTGTGACTATGAGCATGAGTTTTCCTATATTGTGAGGTATCTCAATTCTCAACTCTCAACTCTCAAGAACGGATGAATTTTGGGTTTCTGAACTAAGAAATTTTTGTCTAATCTCGTACGAGAGAATAATCTCATGTATGGTGAGATTTCATTTTATGGAAAAAAGATATCGATATAAAATTCGGCTAGGCAAGATTTTACCCTATGGACTATGTACTATGGCATTTTGAAGGCCGTGGCCGTCTAATATAAGAGAAAATAATAGCTAGACCTATTCTACCACGTCAGATTATGAATTGTCTAATTATGACCTTTCATGTTAAACAATAACTATCTCATAAGGTGAATATAAAAATTAACTGCCTAAATTATGGAGTGTGTATTGTAATTAACACGTCTATATGTTAGATCATCATTAATAGTGTTCATAGTCTGACATGGTGAATTTAATTCACCTAAAAATTTCTCCTAATATATAGTCTCTGAACTATTGACATTTTGAATGCGGTTTAATTTTGTTTTCTTGGTTTTCCTGTTTTATTTGTATTTTTTTAACTGATATCTTAGAAATATTTTTATTTTTAATTTGTTTATGATATATCAGAAATTTAAAGGGAAAACCAAACAAAACTAACAAACCCCTCTCATCCTATCAGGCTATCATACTAACTTCTAACCAAGGAAAGAAAGGTTGGTTACCCCAACATCTTCCTTTCTATTTTTTTTTCCTTCCTTCCCCTATCTATAAACTTCCAAACACACAAGTAATCCTTCAATAAAATTTATATACTAAAGTCAGCAATGTTTTATATATATATATTTCCATGCAAAACTCATTGTTTAAAGCAAATTAAAAACGATGCCATTAAATTATATTTGTCATTATTTTTTTTAAGTAAGCCAAAATAAAAAATAAAAATATTAAAATTTAAATATATATTTTATAACACTATAAATTATTAGCCTATTGATATCAAATTATTAAAAATTATACATATTATTCAAAGGAAAATTTCTTTTTAAAACAAATTAAAAAATTAAAAAAAAAAGATGTAATATTTGCCACTATTTTTTTTAAGCAGGTAAAACTGAAAAAGAAAAATTTAAAAATATATCTCATAATATTTTAATAATTTTCATAGTATCAAAAACTAAAACCACAAAATTAATATATATATATAAATTAAAAAGAATTATGAATAAATTCTAATAATATACATATCTCATGTAAAAATTCAATAATTTCTTCATTATTGTCATATAAATTTTATAGATCTAAATAGAATTTTGAATAATTTTAGACTATTGAATTGATTGAAGAATTATCCAAATTCTTATAAAATAAGTCATGTTATTTTCTATTCTTATAAAATAAAAAATTAAAGTGTAATATATGATTTACTAAATTATATTACATATATCATGACAAAAAAAATTCTTATAAATAGTTATAAATAATATGTGATTCATAATATAAT
Organism: Vernicia montana; assembly: GCA_949750685.1. Lineage (NCBI taxonomy): Eukaryota > Viridiplantae > Streptophyta > Magnoliopsida > Malpighiales > Euphorbiaceae > Vernicia > Vernicia montana. The sequence continues at coordinate 14,841 of CATKHJ010350681.1, read as the reverse complement.
AATAATAATAAATAAAAACTATTCAAAACTATAGTCAGTAATAAAAACAATCCAAATCAATCGATTCAATTTTTTATATTTACTTTTTTTCATCATTATTATGCAGGGATGTATTACCATTAATATGTGGGTTAAGAAAATTTTAGTATTAAACTCAATATTTCAAGTATTAAACTTTAAGATTAATTATATATATTATTAATATTCATACAATAAACAAAATATATGTAAAAAATATGAAATATAATAATGAGATTTTTAATATGAATACATTATTAGAGTAGACATAAAAATTACCTTGTACGAATCAATTATATATTTATAAAATCCTTCAAATATGTAATTGTAAATATATCTTTTCATTTTATTTGAAATTTGTATTTTTTTTTTTTTTTTGCATCGTAAAACTATAAACTATACTAAAAATAAGTTACTATCTTTTTTCTTTCTTTCACAAGAGATATTATCATGGTAAACAATGGCCATATTAGCACATAATTTTCCTCTTAGTGATCCAAATCAAATAAAAAAAAATTAGAATAATAAATTTTACGATTTTCTTGAAATTTCCATGTAAATCTTGAAAAATATCAAGAAATCGATCTCAAAAGGAAATTCTTATTTTCATTTATTTAATTAATATTAATATAACAATAACAATAATAAAAATATAAAATCTCAATTGTAATTAATTAACTTTTAATTCTACAATTCTTTTCAATCTCAATTGCAATTAATTAAAAAAAATTGGATATGTAAAAAAATTCTTTAATTAAAAATACGTAAAACAATTGATATTCTAACAAAATATTAAAACCTTTTCATGATGACTTGACCAATATTTCAACAAAAAATTATATATGATACAAATTTAATTTTGTAAAATAAATATATCAATAGATAATAAATTAATACATTGTTTCTACAAGATGTCTAAGATTAATTCTATTGAATTAAAAAAAAAGATGTAAAATTAAATAAACAATAAAAAAAATAGTATACTAAACATAGTTATATATAGATCACAATTCTATATTTAAGTGATGATCAATTAAAAATAAAAAATAAAATAAAGCATAACACTAAAATTGAATATCATAATTATAGTTCTTCGATAATTATAGATTTTTTCAATAATATAATTATATTATATTATATAGAATGACAATTAATATCTAAAAATTCTAATTTAAAATAATTAAAAGAAAAAGAAATTGAAGTTGTATCTTACATTAGCATGATATATAATTAACCTAAATTATGAAAAAATATATTAGATTTGAATTTAAATGTAAAGAATATGTGAAAAATCTAATAAACTTTTAAAATTTGATAGATAATATAAAAATTTGATTGAAGACTTCTTTTTATTAAAAATTATAAAATAAATATAAATTCTATTATAATAAGATTTTTTATGCTATAATAATAATAATAATAATAATAATAATAAAATCATTATTATTATTATGTAAATCATACTATAATAAGATTTTCTAATTTAATAATAATAGTAATAATAATAATAATAGATGTATAATTTAGTAAATATAAAAAATTAATAAAAATATTTTTGTCCATTAACATATTATCTCCCTCTTTTTACATTTATATATATTATTATAAATAAATATATATGAGATTTATATTTTCTAGAGCTATAATTAGGACGAGGTCAAAACATGTTGGGTCAAGTAGAAATGCACAATCCGTCCCTATTAAGAATATACAGCTATTTTTAGCCAATAGGACAATGTAATAATTATACTCTATTAAGTTGAATGATAGTGAGACTTGCTAATTGCGCCTTTTTTTTTTTTTTTTTTTTTTTTTTTTTTTTTTTTTTTTTTTTTCAAGAAAGAAAATTGGCTAGCATTTATAAGAGCAAGAAGCCCAAGTTAATACAAACAATATTTCCTGTAGAGAGGCCCAACTAATATAATTAAAGAGTTATAACTACCTATAAAAGAATTAATACAATTGGGCTGTAAGCCCAGAATTACAAACACCGCCTAAAAGGCTGTAAGATTCTACAATTGGTCCTGGTGCAACGGTCCACTTCTAGAGTCCTACATTGGCATAGATTCTAAATCCGCCGTTTGAGACCAGAAGCATAGTGACACCACCACCAAAAGGGGAGTTGTTGCTGGACCATTCCTAAGGTTAAAGCACCAACTAGCTATTCGTGAAGTCCTTCTTTGTAATATAAACTCAAAAGAAAAGAACACAAGGCAGGACATCAAAATCCTGCTATTGCAAGGCCACTGGCTCAAGGTTTTTAGGCCACTGTCAAGGGCCAAGAATCGCAAGCCAAGACTCAAAATAAAAATGAGGAGTGTCGATCGCGAATTCTTGAAGCCAGATATAGCCAACTCTTCCTTATTCCAGTTGCCACTGCACCCAAGCACGACCAAGAGAACAATGGACTAGCGGAAGAATCAGACAGAGCTGCCGGAGTTTAAAGCAGCATAGCCACCGCAGATAAAGCCCCAAAAAGAAGACATCTGACACAATCCGGCCGAGCAACAAGCTACCTTCCTGAAAGGTAAACGATGAAAAGAAACAAAAAAAAAAAAAAGAAAGAAAAAATTGCAAATAAAAGCAAAAAAGAAAAGGGATTTTCTAGCCGGTGGCTTGCCACCGATGGTTATCCTAGATCGAACCCCTGAGCGGCGCAAGGAATTAATGAAAGGAAAGAGAGAACCAATTTCTAAAGAAAAGATGCTAATTGCCATTTGAGTTTGAAAAAGGAGGAATTTTTATGTAGAGTCCATCACTGATAAATTAATTTAATAATTAGGCAAAAAAAAAGTAATTCAATAAAAATAAAATATATTAATTAGTGATGTCATTTTAGATAAGTAATTATAAGTAATTAATAGTCATTTACAATCAATCACATTTGTTTTGTAGGATTATGCATAATCATAACTGACTTTTTCTATTATGAATTATTAGCATTAATTTTAAATTATTCATTTAAATTAATATTTATTTATTTATTTTAGAAATAATTTTATTGATAAGATTCAAACTCTGTCGTCTAATTAATATTTATCTGTTAAGCATTTTATTTGTATATTTATATATATATTTATTTATAATTATTATTTTTTAAAAGAAAGAGCATGTTAAATAGAAATTCATCTTTTCTTTATATTATTTTAGCACAATAGTTAGATTTTTTTTTATATGAGTTACATAAAAATACATAATTTATATATATATATATATAAAACTATATGTTCTCAAAAACTAGTGATATAAAATGTTAGAATATATTTCAATAATTTTTTTTAGAATTTATTAAAAAATTTTAAAATATATTTTCAGAAACAAATCAAATGTAATCTAAAAAGTGGATTATTATAAAAATACATTCAGACCATATGAAAATTCTTATTTTATATTTTAAGTAGATTTCAATTGATCGGAAGTATAGGATTCTAAATAATTTTATTTTAAAACCAGTCTTAATCTTTGAACTTGTTAATGTTTGAAAGCCTTTAAATTTGACTAAAAACTTATTATTATCTTCAGGTTGGATGTATGTATGTTTTTGTGTTTGGAGGGTGAAAAAATAAATAGAGTTTCTTGCAAGTTGCAGAAAATAAAAATCAGTTGGAAATTAACAATTTAATTCAGGCTTTACAGTATTGGGCTTTTCTTGATAATTGTAAATTAACAACATAATTCCTAGAAAAAAAAAATAATTGTGATTGATTGTAAATGATTATTAATTACCTATAATTATTTATTTGATGTAGTATCATTAATTAATATATTTTATTTTTATTGAGTTAGTATATAAGTGAGGTGATAAACTCTGTTTACTTAAAAAAAATTAAATTTTTAAAAAATTTAATGTATATGTAATTGTTATAGTTAATTATAATTGTGGTCTGATCCAAGATTAAGTTTAGTGATAACATTATTTGACCAAAAAAAAAAAAAAATAATAATAATAATAAATAAATAAATAGTGATAACGTTAGTAATATTTTTTTTTTCCCTCTAATGATAGTAATTTTAACTGAAATTCAAATTTGAAATTTCAGAATTCAAAATTATTATAATAAAAAACTCGTCCGTCTAATCATCTTAATTATAATAAAATAACTATTTAATGGTGATGTATACATCTGTTGAAAATGACTTGCATAACTTGACAAGAGAATTGATACAGAGAAATTCATGATATGTGACCATGACATGGAAATAAAGGGAAATATTTGTACTTTACCTAAAAATTAGGGCTGCAAAATATTATTATTATTATTATTATTTTTGCCTCTAATCTCTTTTTAGTATGTTAAACTAGCATACGTGGAAAATGTGGCTTTATGTTATTTTTTTGCCCTTTTTATATGGTCAAATATCACTTTTAGCCAAATGAAAAGTAATTTAATTTAGGGTCACATCTACCGCAAAACTACTACATTTTTTCAAAAGTCAAAATCCACTTTATTGGACTTAAATACAACAATGTAATCATGGATTAATTTTTCTTTAAAATTGTTAAGTTTGTTTGGTAGCAAAATATAACTCAATTTAATTATATTTTAATTAATTTAATAAGTTAACCAACATCTCTAATTAGAGTGGTGTTTAATAACACCATTTAACACTTAAAATTAAAAATTTCTGTGTTTAATTATTAAATTTATTTGATAACTACGTTTTAAAAGTCTAAATTAAGTAAAAAATCATTTAAAATGATAATTCAAAATTTTTAACTTAAAATTTATACTAAATGCAATAAATAATTAAATTTTTAAATATTTTTACTATTTAAAAATTATATCACTTATTTTATTTAATACTTAAAATTCAGAACTTAAATTTTCAGTACTTAATTTTTAGTTTTACCAAACACCACCTAAGACTTCATTGGGTTAGCTTCTTTTTCAAACAAATATTTATTATTGCAATTTTTAAAGTGAAACTAATTAAACAATAAAGAAGTTGTATATATATTATAATAAAACATGTTTTATTTTCACATTAAATCAAAATAATCAACTTCAAATTGAGTTAATTACATGAATTGATTTTTATATCTTTCATCTATAATTTAAAATGATCTATATTTAAAATTAAGCTATGGTATTTAAATTTTTATATTATTTTAATAAACATTATATAATCAAAATACTCGTATTATTATTATGGAAAAAATATTAAAAAAAAAAGCATCTGTAAGTTTTGTTCCCATGCGATTGATTCTCTGACAGGCGTGGAGCTTCACGCAACCGTCTGCGGTTCCCTTATACTCCTCTGCGATCAACCCTACAGAACCTCTCTTGGGTACCCTACTCCTAAAATCATTTCTCTTCTTCCCCTAATAATTTAATATATATATTTTTAAAATAAATTATTTTTATATGATTTTTTTTAAAAAATATCTCTTTTAAAAGGTTTAAAAAATGACTAAAGAGCTATTTGTTTTTCTTATAAAAAAAAATAAAATAAAAAAAGAGCTTTTTCTTGAATATTTTATATATGAAAGTATTTAAATAAAATGATAATCCATCAAATAAATGATAAATAAAACTTACAAAAGATTAATGTAACCTTCATTTTGTAAGATATTTTATTTCTTGAAATACTTGAAATGATATACCTTAATTTTTGTTATTAATAATTATGTGTATAATTTAATTTTTAATTTAAAATAAAATATAATTCTTAGATGTATAAATTAAGTATAAGAAAGAGAATCATAAATTTATAAAAGAAATATCCATAATTATTAAAAAAAAATATATCTTAATATAAGATTATATATGTAATTAATATTATGAGCTTGTATATTGTTAAGAATAATTTTTTTCCTCTATCAATTTGAATATATATAAAAGGAAGTGAAAATTTGATTTTTAATATTTTTTTAAACTACTTTAATTTCAAATTAAATAATTAGTTTTTAATTAAATAAAAAAATAAAATTAATATAATACATAAATTGTTGTGTGAGTCAATTCAAAAAATAAAATTGTTGTGATATCATATTTAAAAAAATATTTAATTATTTATTATCACAAAAACTAATATTTTAAACAAATAATAATCGAGATACACACAGAAACAACCACACACAAGCTCATGGTCCCTGCTTGCACAAGTGTACCCACTTTAAAATGCTCTTTTCTCTGTTTCATCTCTTATAATTTTACACACACTTTTGCTCTTGAGTTTCAAATTTCAATCTCTACACAAAAATGCAGTACAAGAACTTGGGTCGGTCGGGGCTCAAGGTGAGCCAGCTTTCCTATGGAGCCTGGGTCAGTTTCGGTAACCAGCTCGATGTCAAGGAGGCTAAGTCCCTTTTGCAGTGCTGCAGGGACCATGGGGTTAACTTCTTTGACAACGCTGAGGTTTATGCCAATGGAAGGGCCGAAGAGATCATGGGTCAAGCGATCCGTGAACTCGGATGGAAACGCTCTGATATTGTTGTGTCTACCAAGCTCTTTTGGGGAGGTTCTGGTCCTAATGATAAGGGGTTGTCCAGGAAACATATTGTGGAGGGCACCAAAGCTTCGCTTAAGCGATTGGATATGGATTATGTTGATCTGATTTATTGCCACCGGTGAGTTTTTTTTTTTTAACCCTTCATTTGATTTTCTTCTTACGATAATGTAATTTTGATTTTGCTCTTTGGAGGATTATATTGATATTATTGAGTTTCATGTGTCTATCGAGTCTTGATTTGTTGGTTTTGGTGGCAATCGTGAATGATTTGTGTTATTATGAAATGGGGTTGGCGATTTTTTGGATTTAACTAGGGAGAAGCCTTGATATGGAGAATTTCGTTTGGATTATGTGTTATTTGCTATTGATTTCTGTTTATGCGGTGATGGGTCTTTTTTGGATTTTTTTTTTGTTAACCGTTAGTAACTAGGAGTAATTTGTTGATTAGAAGGCTGTTTTTTTGAATATTCTGGTACTATATATACGGACATGATTTGATGTGACCGGCCACTAGAGATTGTTTCTTCTGATTTTAGTATTCGTGGTGTTTCATAATGTTAATTCTGTTTACATGGCATTTTCGTTTTCTTTAATACTTTTTTGATGGGTTTCTTAGCTGCTATAGTATGTTTGATTGTGGTTATTTCAGAAGAGATGCAATGTGGATTTTGTCAATAATAGAGTGGCAGAAGTCAATAGCAATTGCTGTAGTTCTTTTTGCTTGTTTGGTTAATTGGATTATTATGGTTGAAGCATTCTTGCCTGCAAGGTTTTACTGCTGGGGCTTGATTTGGTGCCACTACTGTCACACAACCTTTTTCTTTTTTTACTCTTTGGTGTTTTGTTCTTCATGTGTTGTGTGAGGCTTTTCCTTTTATTTATTTATTTAATTTTTAGGTTATTGATTAATATTATTGTTAGGTGAGTAATTATTTTTTTCTTTTGTGAGTTGATGAGGTCTGATTCATGTGAATGTCATCTGCTGTCACACAGGCCTGACTCATCAACACCGATTGAAGAAACAGTAAGGGCAATGAATTATGTGATTGATAAGGGGTGGGCATTTTATTGGGGGACTAGTGAGTGGTCAGCACAGCAGATCACTGAAGCGTGGGGCATTGCAGAAAGATTGGACTTGGTGGGACCAATTGTTGAGCAACCAGAGTATAATCTACTGTCTAGGCACAAGGTGGGGGGTTTTTCTGTTCTTCAAATCTGAAGCATTTCGTTGATGTTTTTGGTACTGAAAATGTCTATTGTACAGTTCATCACATATTATAATTATTTGTCTGAAGGAAATGGGTTTACTGGTTTTTCAGTTCACAAATTCATCTTCACTCGTTATTAGTAACTTTTCACTTTAGCTGCACTAGGGATGAAAAACTTTTCTTGGCTGTTGTTATGATTTTCTATGGAAAGAAATTGCTGTATTTGATCTTATTGTGAAGTAGGCTGTTACTAACAGTTAATCTTTATTTATAGATCAAATAGGGCATGGTTTGTAAATCTTAAAATATTATCTCTTTAATTTGTTGCATGATTTTCCTCATAAGTGGAAATTATTGTCATTTGCTGCATGTGCTAATTTAAGAATCCTCATAATGGTAACAAGAAAAGTTTTTGCAGTTGCGAACTATAACATGAACTTAGTTTTGTTGTGTAGCATGTACATGTGCACACATGTACAGTAGATTTGTAAATTTTGTTTGTTTACGATATGCTCATATCCTGTATTGATGCAGGTCGAGTCAGAATACGTCCCTCTGTACACCAACTATGGCCTGGGTCTCACCACATGGAGTCCACTTGCATCTGGGGTGCTCACTGGAAAGTACAGCAAGGGGGCTATCCCCCCTGATAGCCGGTTTGCATTGGAAAATTACAAAGTAAGCCTTGGATTTATGTTGTTGATGGCTGAATTTTCAAATTTTTTAAGGTCTTTTCAACAATTGTTACTGACTTGTTTTAACTAACATATCTAGCTCCAGCAGTTTCTTGCCGTGTCTTTCTCCTTTATTGATTATCGACTTCACTTGTCACTAATTATTCTTTTTTGTTTGGAAGAGAGTCTGAACTTCAAATAATACTATATTGACATGTGTATTCAAACCAATTTCCTTAAGCATGTATGCCTGTTAACTCGCAATTATTGGTGGAGATCCATGGTCATTTTTCCTTCTCGTGATGGATTTTGCTACTGAGTGCATAAAACTCTAGTATTTGTTCTGCACATCTTCATGAAGCAACTAATGTTTTTCATGCACAGAAAGCGTTGAACACCTTTGAGTTTGGTTGGATGCAGGTGTCAAAATAATATCTTTAGTTTTCAAACGTTTCTCTGTATTAGTAATGATGTTAGTGTCTACTTGTCCACAATAGACTAAATAATTTTTTCGTTCAAATCTTAGTCAACATTCTGGTGTTTAATTAGTGAAATTCTGCTAATTACTTTGTTTTGCTTTTATCCCTTAATTTTGTTTTTGCATACAACACTAATGCTAACGATATATTATGCTTTGTAGAATCTTGCTAGCCGGTCACTGGTTGATGATGTCCTGAAAAAGGTTAATGGGCTAAAGCCAATTGCTGATGAACTGGGTGTCCCTTTGTCTCAACTTGCAATTGCGTGGTGTGCTGCTAATCCAAATGTCTCATCAGTTATTACTGGTGCTACGAAGGAGTCTCAGGTCAATTTTAACAGAATATCACATCTTTTGTTTGCAAGGCTACTCTTTTTGGAACCTGTGCATTATCTATACTTTATATATTTATATAATTTTTAATTTGAGTATATGTCTGCTTGTTAGTCCATTTCAAGCCATCAAGTCAGGAGACCTCCTGGCTATGTTAATTTGGCATTTGTGTGGATGTGTGTGCATTGCATTCTTGTTGTTCATCACATCAGGTGCTGCCTGTTGCATTGTGTAATTTCATATTTTTCTGAACATTAAAGGGAGAAGATAGCTAGACAAAAGTTTCTATGCATTACGTAAAACCTAAAGTACCTGTAGTATAGTGGATCTTGCAAATAATTTTTTTTAAAAAAAAATACTCAAATCAAAATGTATGAGTGATGCTTTACTTTTTTTGAACCCTATTTTTTGTTATTGAAATCAATTCTTTCTAAATTGGTATTGAATAGAATAATTTAAGTTTGAAGATTTTATTATGAACATAAATTGAAGATATCGCTTACCTGCATCACACATGAACTATAGGCTTCAGAAAACACATTCACAAACTAAACCAAGAAAATGGTGTTATCTGCTATTCTAATTAAGATGAATAAGTCTGTTTTCTAGTAGACCTTTTCCTTTTTGTGATTACTCTTAAGCCTCCTAAATCTGTCCCGCCTTCTAAAATGCTACATTCAATAGAAAAGCTTTCCCATACTTCAGGGCACCTTCCAAATCGCAAGCCTTTTCTTTGACCATAGGCCATAAAACTTCAGGAATTTGCATCCATTGATTGAAATGTTTTGTTGCTGTTAACTCCTGGAAATTAACAATTAGATTATTTAATTAAGGTTTGTGTAAATAGGTTCTAGAGCAACATGAATGGGTGATTTGGATCAAACAATAAAAGTAACCTAAAATCAACTGTATATAGGTGTGAGTTGAATCAAGGGGTGGATATATAGGTTGTACCGTCAATCCTAGAGTGAATATTTAGACTTCAAGGAGCCATTAATTCGAGAGGGTGATCACACAATCTGAAAACAAAATTTAGCTGTGTATTGATTGAATGATAAGAGAGAAAAGTATACAATGAAACTTTTATATAGACAGACAATTAGCTAATCCTAATTGTATATTATCCTAATTAAAATACTTTCTATACAAGAAAAGCTAATAAATTAGTAATTAATTACAATAAAATAGGAATAAAATCTACTAATTAGAATACTTCCTATACAAGAAAAACTAATAAATAAGTAATTACAATAAAATATGAATAAAATCTACCCTAAATTAGAGTAAAAAAGCTTTTTACACTAATTTTATACAAGAAGGGATTTTTGAGCAGGGTGTTAACAGTTGCTTAATTGACTGATAGTTGCTTTTATAATTGTTGGCCGTGTGAAAATTAAAACTTGATTCCTAATAGCACAGCTGCATTTTATATTGTGGTTTTGCCTATCCTTTTTGCATCAGCAAATTGGAGAAGATAGATTGTTTTCTTTTTCAAATTTATCTTCATAATTGTTGGGGTCATGAAAATTTATTTTGTTATTAATATTACATAGCACTAGCAGATGGAATTTTGGATGCACTTAGGGTGCAAATTCGTCCATTAGATGTGTTTTATATTCATAGTGAGATTTCCGTTTCATGTTCATATAGAAACCTCCTTGTGCAATGGGTGAATGTTGTTTTCCACTATGCAGGTTCAAGAGAACATGAAAGCTGTTGATGTCATCCCCTTGTTGACTCCTACTGTGATGGAGAAGATTGAGGCTATTGTTCAAACCAAGCCAAAACGTCCAGATTCATATAGGTAAATCGCTGGATGTTATCACTTCCATGGTTTCTGCATGTTATTGTCAGCAGATTCATTGTTTGGATGTGTTGGAAAAGCAAAACTCAAACCTTAGTCTTGTTATCAGTCAAGTGTGCCTGATGTATTGTTATATTTAGTTTCATTTTCTCGGAGCTTTCAAAATCCACCATAAGCTTTTCATGTATGGGTGGTCATTCTCTCTATTTTATTTTATTCTATTTTTGACGATTGTTGGTGGGTTGTGTTGAGAATTTTATCACATGACACGGTTAAATATTTATTTGGAGATGTATATAGAATTGGACAACAAAATAATAACAAATAAAGAGAATACAATTTTTAATGTGGTTCAGTGTAAGCTTACGTCCACGGGCGAAGAAGATCAAAATTCATTAATGAACTCAAAAGGTGATATAACATAGAGAAAAAATATCTCACAATCCCATAACACAATACGTTCAATATCCTTAACCTCTTATACAAAATACCAAACAAGTAACAAATTGGAATCAAAATTTGTTGTAATAAAAGAAAATGATTATCAAAATACAATAATAAAGGGAATTATTATGAGTATTTTAATTCAGAAATATTTTTCTCTCACAACAAACCCAAACAAATATTAAAGAGAAAAACACAAAAGTTTTTTTTTTTTTTTTTTTTTTTTCCTCATTTTGAGATTTTACTCAAATTACACTTTCACATAAATTTCAAAATGGTGGTTAACAAATTGAAAGGTGTGTCTTGCAAATTAGAGGGAGGGAACCTTTATATAGGCTCTCAATCCTTCCATATTGTACCACAATATTTAACATTCAATAATTGTAGGTATTCAATAATTATAGGCTCACCATTTAATTAGGTGCCTATAATATTGACTTAATTTTTTTTTTCTTTTAAACATTTTCTCAACAGGGTTGTTGGCTGTCCATGAATGGTGTTCAGAATGTTGAACTGGTAGTCACGATGAATTTGGTGTATTAGAGATTAGAGATATCAATATTCTTCTACGTGAAGGCTTTCTTTTGCCTTGTATGTGTGTGTGTATATATATGTATAGGTTTATATATGCTCGTGTGATACTTTCAGGCTTCGGTTCTTATTTGCAACTGATCCCTGTAAATGCTTCTCTTCTCTTATTTCGCATCTCCTTCTGTGTCATATTCTCTGGTATGCATACTAATCTAATACTAATATCTTCTTCTTGCTCGTAAATGTATGTTTGATAATTTCTGAAAGCAAAATAAAACTCCGACTTTGTAATATTAAAAATGAATTAGTAATTATTTTTGGATAAATTTGAGTATATTAAAAATGGAAATTTTTTGTGGATAACTTTTTATTTTAATGGTATTAAAATCATTTTTAAGGTTGTGAAGTTCCAAGTTCAAATATATGAAAAATATTGTTTCAATGAAAAAGAACGAGGACATGCATTCTAAGGTATTGTTTGGTATCATACGATCAACTTTCTGGGAAGTTGTTTATCAAAAAGTATAAGGGCGTGTTTGGTATCATTGTATTTTTTTTTTTCAAATTTCAAAAAAATAAGTATTAAAAAATATTTTTAAAAAAATTATTATTTTTTATTTCTTCCATATTTATTCAGAAAAATTTTGAAAACAAAAAACTAAAAATAACAAATTTTGTTTTTCAAAAACAATTTTCAAAATTTTGTTTTTGTTTTTATTATTATTTTTTATTTCTTCCATATTTATTCAGAAAAATTTTGAAAATTAAAAACAACAAATTTTGTTTTTCAAAAACAATTTTCAAAATTTTGTTTTTGTTTTTGAAAAACAAAAAATAGAAAACAAAAAATGATATCGAATTAGTTCTAAGTAATTGTGTGTTTGATTTACATATAACTTTTTAGGAAATAAATTTTTTTTGTTTGACTTTATATTGATATTTTTAGAAATTAATAATATAAAAGACAATAATACCTAATTCCATTTAATGGAGAGAAGATGTGTTAATTTACATTTATTTCAATTAAGAAAATTCAATTTACCTAGTTTCCTTAAAGAAATTATTTTTCCTCAAACTCAGGAAATGAAAATTTTTACTTTTCAAAAATTTCATTTTATTATGATTATCAAATAAGCTAATTTTTTTTTTACCTCTTAAAAAGTTCTACTTCCTTACTTTAATTATTTCATACCAAATAATACTCAAGATTTTTTTTTTTTTTTTTTTTTGTTGACTATTGGAGAAATGAATTGAAACTTAACTCTTACCCTTTGTTTGGAAGAAGGGAAAATAATGGAGGAAGAAAAATAAGGGAGGAAAATAAAAGAGTAAAATAACTTTTCTTTGTTTGGATAGAGAGGAAAATAAAGAGAGGAAGGAAAATAAACTTTATTTTCCATCCTATATTTTCTCTTCATTTTGAAAGAAAAATGGAAATAAAAAGAAAAAAGAAGAGGGTGGAAAATAAAGTTTATTTTTCTTCTTTTATTTTTCACTTATCCAAACAAGAGGAAGAAAAATAATAAAGGAAAATAAAATTTATTTTCTCTTTTTATTTTTTTTCCTCCCTAAGAAAATTTCCAAACATAATGTTAGTGAGGATTTTTTTTATATTTTTTTAAATGTAGTAGATTTTAATATTAGTGATATTTGAGTATTAGACACCTTTTTTTTATTATTATTATTTTTTATGAGTGACATGAGTATTAGACACCTATATTTTAGATGATTTCGCCTTTATATTAAAATTTATTGACTAAAGAAGAAAATTTTAATATTAAGTATAGATTACTCTTTTTTAATTCATATTTTTCTGTGAATTGACTATTAGATGCATATTTTCACGCGGATGTGGGAGTTGTTGAAACAGAAACGAACTTCCATGTGCTTCTTTTTCCGTGCTCTGGAAACGATATTTATGGAGTGTTCCCAAAAATGGAATTGATATTGGGTGAACTTGGTCCACTGTGTACGGTGGAATTAAGTTCACGCCAACACACATTCAGTTTTTTTTTTTTTTTTAAATTTTTTTTACACTCAGGGTTGATTCTCACCCTTTTTTTTTTTCCTGAATTTAGAATTTTATTTTTTTATTTTATGTTTTATTTATATTTTTATTATTTTATTCTTTTAAAAAATATATTTATATTTAGTGTTAATCATTTATATTTATATTAATTATTTTATTAATTTATCATAATTTTGTTTGATATAATAATTCATTTAATCTTTCAATTTTATTATGTGAAAAAAGTAATGGATCCAAATTTTATATTTAATCAACTTAACACTAATAATAGTGTAATTGTCACCATTTATAAGAAACTAGTTTTTACATCACATTTACGCGTGGAGCAATATTTTCAATATCTCAACATTTTTTTTATATATATTATATTTTTAATATAAATTATAATAGATTTTGTCATTATATGATGTTAAAGTACTATTAATCTATTTTAATTTGAATAATTATAAATTAAAATTAAAAACTTAGTGACTATATATTTAACACAATTATATGCATGATAAAATATTTATATTATTCATATTTGTAACTATTAGATTTATTGTGATAGTTTCATTAAATAAAAACTGTAAGTTCATCATTTATAAGCAATATAATCATTAAGTATTGCTTATAAGTTCATCAAATATATGATGTAGATTCATTATTTGTGAATTGCAGAAATTGTTCTTCAATGAACTTGTTACCATTGCTAAATGAAATTGTAACTTCTCAGAAATTAACCTACACCTTATGCAAAAAAAATGAACATGTCATTGTATTCCAATGAATTTTTAATTATTTTTAAATGAACCTATAGGTTATATATAATAAACCTGTTACTTTTATCATCAAATATATGGTGTAGGTTCATCATTTGTGAACTATAG